>MCJB01053000.1:21399-36229 GCA_002018475.1 Nicotiana obtusifolia
AAACCCACCACCCATCCAAAAAAATAAAAGGCAGCGAAGTATTATGTGGTTCTGATGTTTGACATATTTGCATGCACAAACAATTTTAAAAAGGTGCTGTATTCCCCATCATTATGCTTTTCACAACTAGGTCTTCTTTTGTATCAAAAAAAGCTACTCTTAGAGTCTCACTTTTACCCTGGCAATTGTAATCAGAAAGGTTGTTATTCATTCTTATTTCGTAGCATCTATTGTTCTAAAAACACTTAATCTCTTTCAAGACAAATGATCATGTGGAGGTTGGTTAGGAAATGGTGTCTCTTTTATATTAATTTTCTCACAGATCATGATTTCAGGTTGAACTAGCCTCCTCCTTCAGATCCTGGTACAATTTGATTTCTAGCACCATTGTTGATGGTTTATGACCAACTGAGTTGGGTGATTCTATATTCAGGCTTAATTTTGTCATTTCACGACTGATCTGATCCGATCCCCCCCCGGCCCCCAACCCACCCAAAGAAAAACCTTTTTTTTTTCCAAACTTTTCATCTCAATTGAAGGCTGTCCAGACCTGAAAAAGGAATATCAGTCCTTAAAGAAGGAATATCTCACCGTTTTATTAGTGTTTCCTATGGTGAGTGTCTTCGCCTATGATGGTATAGCAGCAAGTCTCCAGAACAGTAAGAACATGGACTACTCTCTGTTGTTCTGCTGCTTCTGATTTGCTCTTGTTATCTCTTAGGCTTGTGAATTTTTCGCCACTTGAAATCCTCTTCCTTATGCTTTGGCGGCACCTCTTCTTTACTTCTCCGTTTCCCCTTTTTCCTTTTATTTTCTTTGAAGGTTGTTAGTACTTTAGTTGGATGCTTCAGTTGTTGGGGTTGTATTACTGTGCCCGTGATTATGAACAATTCAAATTCTTGTAGAGGTTTGGAGACTCATAACTAGATGGCTTTAGTGTACTATGATGACATGCATATCGTTGGAAGTACGAGTCATAATTTTTACATAAAATCTTTTTTTTTTTTTTTGGTAAATACGCATAAAATCTTGATGGCTGTGTAATTCTGCCAGTATAACTAATTTGAAATTCACCATGTGTAGTGGTTTGATCAAGTAGATGTTCAGCAGCAAACAACAAATTCCATTTAGTTGTACATTGATGGCTTCTTTGGTTCAAATACTATTTGAGAAGATTTGAAGCTTCTATATGTGATTTATTTCTCATGCCTGTGGCAATGACATATCGAAGACTACTGGGATGTCGCCAAATGCACAAGGCAAGACAAGCTAATCGGCTGAGCTATTAGGTGATTCCTGTTCAATATAAGGATACTTACAAGGAAGTTAAGCAACTTTAATGGGATGTTAATTGTTGCCAGCTACCTGTAGATTTTAAGCACTCGGGATTCAACAATTTTTTAATATCAAATTGCAAGGTTTTGCAGCAAATATTCTGATAAGTCAATTAGAAGCTATTTCATCCTACTTGTTCCTGTTGGCTTCTCTAACCTTATGTTTGGAACAGGATAAATGCAAATGGTTGAAGAATTGCTTGAGTTATAAATATATGAGAATA
Source organism: Nicotiana obtusifolia (assembly GCA_002018475.1). Classification (NCBI taxonomy): domain Eukaryota; kingdom Viridiplantae; phylum Streptophyta; class Magnoliopsida; order Solanales; family Solanaceae; genus Nicotiana; species Nicotiana obtusifolia. Next base: position 22,958 of record MCJB01053000.1, read on the forward strand.
ACCTTAGAGCTGGCTGCATGGATCCCTTTGCCAAAATTCCTTCCCTCTGCAGTGAAAAGTAAACCTTCTTGTAGGCCTTTTAGTTTGGGTGAACAGGAGTAACTTCATTACTGAACATATTAAAGACAAGGTGCTAAATGGTCTAACTTTATGAAGTTCTTTATTTGTACAACCAAAAAATCACCTAGGTCATTTGCATACAGTGCGAAATTTGATAATGGACCCACATCTCTACCCATCTCCACGTAAATACTAGGCATTTGTCTGTAGTATGATTTGAACTTGTGATGTGCGTTTAATCCACATATCAATGCGTTGCGCTCTTACATCTGACTGAAGTCGAAGTAACTTTGTGAAGTTCTAGTTGGAACATGTAGAACGAAGAGGGAAAAATCAGAATGATTTAAAGTGCTAAAAGAGATTGTACAACAAAAACACAAAACTAGATGCACACAATAATTGTACTTGGTAAGATCTCCTCTTCCTTGATAATGAATCTAGAGAAAGGGGTTGAGGCTCACCTGTGAGTTCCCTGTCTTCCACAGTTGAGGTGGAGGATTAAAACCTCATCAGTAGCGTAGCATTTCCTTCTCCTTTCCTCCTCTGCTGGAGTAACAAAAAAAAAACTAGAGAAAAAGTTTGAGGTACTTGCTCAAATCAAGTTCAGATTGTGCTAGGACCTTTAGATTGTTTGTATCCAGATTATTATCTTCTTTAGCGATATATGATAGTAATGGCCCCAAGTATATTCTGCTGTTTTATGACAATGACTTGAAGATGTTTAGTATCATATAAATGTGCACACGATGGGGAATAGGAATTGCTCACTTGTAAATTTAATATGCTTCAAATACAGATTGAAAATTATAAGAGCCATTACACAACTCATAAAAGTGTAATAGTTTAAGATATACTAAGCTGTTCATTTTCCGCCCTTCACTTTACAACTATTGTACAGGTAATATTTTTTCCCTTTTTCTTTAATACTGAGTTTGCTATCAGCATGAAAAGAAAAAGGGGAAAACATGATATTATGATTTTCTTGAATCTTGACCGTGATGAGGAAACACAGAAGAATAAACGAACTAATCGCCAAGGTTACAATTTTTCTAGAATTTCAGTAAGACTTTTTAGAAATCGTTGATCAACCAAGAAAGACATGGGACCTTTAGGCGTTGCTTGTACCAACAACAACCCAGTGGAATCCCACTAGTAGAGAAAGGCGTTGCTTGGACGAGTTAAGAAAAGACTGGCAACATAGTTATGTCGGAAAATAGGATTACAGTGAATTGAAATTCGTACACTGTTGTTGCAAATTTGAGCTAATCTAACATACAAAACTTCAACTGGACTTGATATTGTAAACAGTCCCAACACTTTGAGCAGTGGAACTATCATGACTTGCTACATATCGTCCAATTTTTGAAGCGCAAATACTTCCTCTTCATTTATTGACTTTGAGCCTTGAAAGCAATCAAAATCTTATATTGATGATTCAGGTTCAGACTTCCACAAAGATGAGATATCAGCCACAGCTTCAGAAACTGTTAGATATATTCCATTTAATCCAAAGACGTCGAGAGTGTTAGATTGATGCAGTTTTTCCATAACATTCCCACCTGGATTTGCCAGCACAAGCTACACCAACAAAAAATCGAAGATTTCACGTGAAAGGAAAAGAAAAAGAGAGAACAAATTTTGTAACAAATATTTTGACTAGTGAAGGAAAGCAAAGACACATATTTTATGTGGTTGACGGATTTACCTTAAGAGATCGTTTATCCAGTGTCTTTCGTAGTTCACATATTGTGTCGATACCACTTGAGTCTATGGATGACACAGCTAGTGAAAGAAGATATAATTTTGTTACTCAACATGTTGAATACTGCCCGTAAAACAGAAGATGAGTAAATGTCTCTTCTTCTTCAACTCACCTGTCATGTCGATTATTACACATTTGATTGCAGTTTCTTTGTTGGCTACTATCCACTCTTCCTCTTCGCGAATCCATCTCAATATCCTGCAGTTACAAAATGTGAATTTTGAGTAAATAAAACTCGGTGTAATAATCTTAACAAATTAGTCTGAAGTTGGCTAAAAGCAAAATACAAAATATGTACCCTATGTTTGAACTAACCTTTCTTTTAAGTAGGTAGAATTTGCAAAGTAGATAGGAGCCTCAACAGCTAGGATAAGGAAAGAAGGAATTCTAACAGTTGTTCTATATCTACTTAAGTTTTGATATACTTGAGTTCCAGGAATATTGCCCAGGACACCAGTATTGGGCCTTGTAACATGCAATAGGATCTTAAAAACCGAAACTCCAACCTGAAATTTCACGAGCAGAAGTAGAAAATGTTAGGTACAAGGAGGAGATATCAAAGTAAGTGGTACTATAAGATGTGATTTTTGAGGAGACGCTTACTGCAATGGCTAGGCCGAGAGGCACTGAGATGAAAAGAACACCAAAAAACGAACACAAGCAAGCCAAGAAATCCAGCTTGTCAACTTTCCATAACCGGAAAGCAGCTTGATAATCAATTAGGCCAATAACTGCTGTTATAATAATTGCAGCCAAGATGACAATGGGGGTGTAATAGAACAGTGGCATTAGAAATAACAAGGTGATTAGCACAGCTGTTGCCATTATTATGTTTGAAAAGACTGTTTGTGCCCCAGCGTTGTAATTTACTGCTGATCGAGAAAATGACCCTGTAAATCAAATATTAGCTGGTTTAAAAAAGAGTTAATCTTACTTATCGCCAACAACAGGTCAATGAGGTGGGTACCTGTTGTAACATAGCAGGAAGAACAAGAGCCAGCCATATTCATGAGTCCAATCGCCATCATTTCTTTGTTGCCATCAACTTGGTAATTCTTTAAAGCAGCAAATGTTCTTCCTACTGCAATCCCTTCCTGCAGGTCAATGAAAATGTCAAACACAAAGCGCTTCTTTATATTTCTACGGCCAATTGCTTGTGATAGTCTTAAGTGACTTACTGTTAGCGCTAAGATTCCGGAAACAATTCCAGTTTTGATGGCAAGAGGCAGATAAGGACCACTTAGATATAACATGTTCAATGAGGGTGGATTTAGACCCTTTTGTAGGTGTCCAATCTGCAATAAACCAAAGATATTTTCAGTTTATTCTGTCTAAAAACCTATGTTGGCGGACAGATATTTTCAGTTTTATACAGTCTAAAAACTATGGATGGAGGTAAAGCTGATGAATTTTACTTACAGTTTGAATGCCATGAGCCTTAGACTTAAGGAGGGCGACTATGAGAGTTGAGAGAATAACCGATGCCAATGGAGATGCTGCTGAAAGCCAGAAAAGTTTTGGGTTCCTGGTGTTCTGTAATCACAGAAGAATATTCAAATCTTTAGTTAGAAAATGAACAAAAGAGATGAATATTAGTCAGAATATTATGTTCTGAAATAAAACAAACACTTACAATTTGCCTAGTTGTCAGCAGAAAGGCGAGAAAACAAACGCCCATAACAATGGTTTGCCAAGACCACTGCAAATAGATATAGAGGAGTAAAATTACTAAATAATGATTTGCATCAGTTGACAAAGATAGTTGTTTTTTCCACTATCTTATATCTCAAAGAAGTTCAATATCGACAAAGAAGCTTCTTCTTACCTCATTTTTGTGCTGGAAAACAGAAGACAAAACAGGAACTATTTGCATCTGGCTTGTGAAGTGGACTATCCCTAACAACCCTTTCAGTTGTTGCAATGAAACAATGACTGCTGCACCAGCCATGAACCCAACCAAAGTCGCCTTCGACAGAAAATCAATGATAAATCCTAACCTGCAAACCATGAACTTTTAGTCCATTTCCATTTGAACTAACTGAGTTCTAAAATAAACCGAATCAGTGAGCACTTGGAAGCAGATTTTATTTCTTGAAAGTAAAGTTTTGAGAACCGTAGTTTACTCTAAAACACAGAGTTAGAATGAAATGGACTCGCATTCAATTGAAATGATATACGAGATTCATATAGCCGACCCAACTAATTTAGAATTAGCGCACAATTGATAAATAGAAGTCAATAATTTTGCAGTGAAAATTGATCTAGTGTGGCCAAGAAGGATAGTCTGGAAATATATGCATTTGAATACTCTGCAAAATTCAAATTCTCTCTTGACTTATGGGTTATCTGACATCTTAACACTATGGTTTATGGCTAAAGACATAGATGCATAAATTAAAAACTCATAGTCGAGTTATAATATAAACTTCGAAGCTGTAAGTTGAAATAATTGGAGTTGTAAAACAAAATAGAGTAGCAAAAATTTGAATACTAGGCTACAGGCAGAAGATTATACTTAGAACAAATAGTTTAATATAGGTATGCCGAGATTTTGAAAAGCAACAACAACAATAGATCCAGTATAATCCCACAAGTGGGTTCTGAGAGGGTAGTGTGTACGCAGATCTTACCCTTACCTTGAAGGTAGAGAGGTTGTTTCTGATATATCCTCGGCTCAAGGAAAATTTTGAAAAGCAAATTTCTGTAATCACGTTATGTCAACCTTGAATTTTTTTTCTTTTTCTCCAGCTGTATTTGTTAGTTTCATACTGTGCATAAAAAGCCAGAGTCCAGTTTTATATGGTGCATAACATCCTCTATCCCTTTCCATGCATTTTTCTCTGTTTTCTTGCTGTTTTTAGTGGAAGCGCCCAATGTTTCTAAATGATTCTTCTGGGTTATCTTTCCAAAAGTTTGTTTCCACTTAGCTATTGTAGTCCATTACTAAATTAACGGTAACGTTGATGGTGGAATGGGGAATGTTAAGCTAGGATTATTCCTCCTCTTTTACTTTCTCTTTAAATATTAGAAAGTCAAACTAAAACGCTGCACGAATTTTCGAGTGTGAGAACCATTACGTCAAAGAATTTAAGTTATATACACTGACACTCTAAAAATATTTCCAATATGAGTGCAATTTAACTTGTTATAGAATGTTACTAGATTAACAATAACGTTTATTCTATAGAATCACCAGTAATTTCTTTGTAAGTGACCTGTCAGTGCATAGAACTTAAAGTCTTAACAGATTATACCTGAAAAAACCGAGTGAAGCCTGAAACAGTCCGGCAAAAAGGGTAGCTGTAAAAGCCAACTGAAGGTAAAGAACAGGCTCTTCAGTGTAAGAAACTGCTTCACTCAGCATTGTGCCCATAACAAGTGAAGCTATCGAGACCGGACCAACTGCTAAGTGTTTCGAACTCCCTAATACTGAATAGATCAATGGTGGCACAAAGCTTGAATCTGCATTATCATATCCATTAATATTTCAACTCTTAGATTAGTAGATATCTAGATTGGAAATAGTTTGATTTTGTATTTACAGAAGGCATTGCAAAGCACAAGAAAATTACTAAATCACCGTATTCGATTAAGCATACATTTACTCTTCAACATAGAATATCTACTTTACAAACAGCGGGTGCATCAATTTTAACTCAAAATACATACATATATATATATTGGAAATTTCTATAAATTATATATTTATAGGAAGTCTGAAACTGTACTATATATCACAATTCACAAAAGAATATGTAGGTACAACAATATTTCATACCCACTGTTTTTATAATCTTGCATGTGCCTCTGATTAATTGACCAGTAGACCCTTGATAAATTTTGATAAACTTAACGGATCTTTAAACTTAAAATAAATTACCAAATATTGACTGATTAACAACTGGTTTTAACAATGAATAACCCTTATCAATCAATAATTATGCTTCAACCCCAAACTAGTTGGAGTTGGCTATATGTATTTTACATCAATTCAGCTCTATTCTGCCCCATTTCATTCCAATACAACTGGAAAAAATAGTTAGTAAATGATAAAAACGAACAAGTCTATCAATTAAAAATTAAATTCATAAATAACAAATTAGATTTTAAAGAACAAAATGACAAGTGTGGTCCTTTACTTACATAGCCCGACAATAGGTGGCAAATTAGCAAGTTTTGCATAGCTAATTCCCTGTGGGATAGCAAGGCTAGCAATTGTGAGTCCAGAAATTACATCAGCCCTTAGTAGTTTAAGATTATACTGGGGGCCCCACTCAAAAACAGGAAAGAAAAACTGAAGACCCAAAACCAACTTCATTAACCATGTTTGGTTCTTGAATTTGTGAAGTGGATCATCTGGGAAAAATATTTCCAACAGTCTTTGCTTGAGTTTTTGAAGGGTGGTTTTGTGTGGTGGTAAGCAAACTCTGTGCACTTCAAATGGTTGATTATTTGATATTTGTAATTCTGTAGTAGTAGTAGTAGTAGAGATTGTGACAATTGTTTCATTGCATGCATGGCCAGATAAATCTTCTACTCTGTTTGAACTTAGTCCCATATTCTACAAAAACACTAAGTTTATAACAAAAATAAAGTGAGTTAGAAGCGGTGGGAATTTGGAAGAGGAAGAAGAGTTGAGAGAAAGAGTAGAGCTAAGAGCTAAGAGCTAGGGGCAGTTGTTTGTTGGTAAATGCACAAGGACACTACCCATCCTTTTATAGGACAACTTTAACTATCATGCACCGTCCCCCAGAAAAGGAAAAAGGAAATAGGAAAAAATAACAGAGGTGGTGCTGTGACAACATTGGAAGGCCAAGATTTTTTTAAACTTTGTTTTCTAATATAAGAAGAAAAAATTAAGATCATATTTATCTATTTCTCCTTTCTTTTGGCTTTTCTTCCTTTTTCCCTATTTATGTATTATTTAAAAAACACAAGTTTAAGAAACCAACCGTTACTTTATTAAGAAACCAAAAATCACCTCTTTTAACCTTTATTTCTCCCACCTCTTCAGTTGCAACCGTTATTAACATAATGAGCCTATTTATTTCTTCTCCTAACATCCCCCTCTCTTCCTTGTTCATTTTCTATTGTTATTCTTTCTTCTTTCCTACTTCCTCGATTGTAGATAAACTTTGTGTCTTTCTTATATCCTTGAGTCCTTTTTTGTTGAAAAAAAGATTGAAAATTGTACAATTAATTGTTATTATTCATCTATGTTATTTTGTTTCTTCTGCTTTTCGTTGATCTTAGATTAGAAACATTGTAATTTTGAATTTTGAAGCCTTTCCCTGCTTTAATTACAGAAAACTAGAATATTATTGTGCTTAGTGTATCATAAGTTTCTGATGTTTTCTTTCTCCTTTTTTTCTTTTTTTTTTTTAAATTTTATTTCCCTGATTTTTGAATAAGCTGTAGCTTAGGAGAATTTTTTTGAAGAATTCCTTGCTATGGATTCTGGTCGATTTTGTAGTGCCCTGTGGAGAAAAGTTCCCCTTTCTTTTTGGTTAGTGTTGATACATGGAGAATATAAAGTACGTTATTATCATGCATTTTTTATCTCTTATACCTTATTCATGATCATAATTGATAGTGCAATTTTGGTAAATCTACTGCTTGTATATTTATCCAACAAAAATTTTGTTGTGACTGTATTCAGAGATGGCGTCAGTATTTTTAATTTATGAATTCTAAATCACAATTTTTTTTGCTTACTGGGTTTTAAAACGAAAATAAAGGAGGTAATTATTGACAAAAATTGATAGGAGCAAAATGTCTATATATGAAGAGCGTTAAAATGGAAAGCAACTTCTTCAGATTTTACGAAAAATTAGCCGAAGGAAAATAAAGAATAAACACTAAATGCACACCAAATATCATGGACTTAAATGCTTATAGAAATATAGAAAACGAAAGTGCTATTTGAAAGATGTAACCAAATATGTACTATAATAGGAAAAAAATATTATATAAGGATTCTAATGTTTCTAAAAGCATTTAACGGAGTTCTAAGATTAGTAGAAAATATTTTTCTTTATAATTTATCTTCTCCTAGAACGAGAAGAAACTAAAATTAACTATTAATAGAAAAATAAAACTGAAATCTAACTTTTTTGGACCAATAGAAAAATAGCTAATTAGAACATGACACTATTAAATGAGAGAACAAAAATCAGGTGTACGATGAATAGGTGGAGGCTTGTGAGGAGTTAGGACGAGAGGTTTTAACTTTATCAATTCAGTAAGTTCAATCGTTATTATTATTATTCTTTTCACTTCGTTATTATCAATTCTGTACGATGAAAATGTGTATCAAGACTTCTAGAGAGTGTGTCGCCAAATCTTTTCCAAATACATTTGGAAATATTTTAGAAGTATGAATTATAATAAGGTAGGACGAGCAATTGATTTTTATCGCTTTATTATTATAAAAAATAAGAATGTAGGCAACAGACTTTATGTCAGTGTTTACTTGCCTACATTATTGTTAGTATGATATCAATAGTCATTGGCATTTTTATAGATGAGACTAATAATTCTCACTAGTTTTTATTATCTACCTCGATCCAATTTAACAAAAAATATCTCATAAATTTATGAATGCGGCAAATTCACTAGTTAATAATAAGATATAGGCAACCCTCTTTATAACGGCCTTGTTTGTTATGATATTTTTTAGCTTTTATAAAGAATGGTTGTTATATTTCTATAACAATATTTGACATTTAAATATTTTTTTGGCTGTTATAGATAAAAATAATTCAAAAATTAATTATTTTTTTTTAAATGTTACGGAGTAAAAGATAAGAAAATTATTCAAATTTAAAATCTCAAAAGATATGCATAGTTCACTAGTTATATATTGAAGAAAGCTAATACATTATTAATAAAATCACAACTAAAATTATAAGGATTTAAACTCTAAGGCAGACATTTGAAAACTACCTAAAAAATAAAAAATTTCAAGATGATGGAAGAACTTTGTAATTGTAGTTTGTTTCGTAGATTTCACTCTGTAGCAATATAACGCTTGAATTGGCGAAGATTCGTGTCCAAATTTTTAGCAAAAAAGGTATGCAATAGTTTTTCCTCGAAGACAATCTAAGAGCTTAACAGTTTTTCTATCTAATTATTTTTTGAAATTTGTCTAATGAAAAAGATATCATAGGCAAATCTTCAAATCTTATATCTTATGCAAGATAGAAACTTTATTTAATGAAAACGATTGTGTGCATGTTTTTAGAATTATTGTTAGTAATCTTAAAGATTCTATATGGCTGTTGTAGAAGGATAATTTTACAAAGGGCGTTATGCTATAAATATAGTTGTTGCTGTTATAGGTAAAAAGTTATTATAGAGAGGTAAATATAATTTTAAAAATCGATTCTAAAAAAAACTTAACTTTTATAGTAAATTATAGTTATATAGGGATATTGTCATAGAGATGTATAACTGTACCTGCTATAACAAAGACACACTATAGTGATAGTGTAAAAATAGTCTAACACTGTAGGACCAATATCGGAATTGATGTTAATATTGAGATGGAATATTTAGTATTACTATAGGCTCATTAGGTTGCATGTAGAAGGTATTATAATATACGTGCATAAAACTCAACATTAACAATGCAGTATTTGGTATCTTTTTTATACTGACATAAGATTCAGTTTTATAACACATTGTTTTGTTGTTATTTTTATTGCCGCAAAATAATACATGCATAAATGATGCAGAAATTTATGTATTAATTTATAATGACGAATAGAAGATAGAATAAGAATACATACTTAGTAATACATATATAAAAGCAATTAAAAAAACCAATATAAACCTCATGTATTAGATAACTTTTTAAAAAGAAAAAAAATAATATATATTTTAATTCAGGCATAATTTTTATATTGTTATTAATCGTTATATTGCAATTTTTGCATTGTGCATTCTTGCATAACTTGTCTCTCAACCAAAGAGCTTACTTTTGTGGGTATTTGGTGTTTAGGGTATGGCCAATGGTTCAATATTTTAGTCTGTTTTGGCGTCTTTTCTTGCCCCTATGATCATTTTCTGCATCTCAGAAGTAATAATATTAGTATTGTTTCCTCTAAGATAACTTATAAAGCAATGGAAAAAAGACCAAATAGTTATTTCTTGCTTGGTGTTTGCGCTGCGCGCTTTATAAATGATGTATCTTTCCTCACAATTCATATGTTATATTGGTTGAGCAAAAATGAGTGAGTATATTTTATTTAATAAAGTGTGCACCAGAACATATTCGTTTGTTAGATAATTAATTGTTTGAAATATTGATCTAGCTAGATGGGTATGAAGTAGGCAACAGTAATGTTGAAACTTACGTGTCAAATTTAAAAAATGATCGAAATTTTATTCACACATTGAGAAGACAACACTTCAAAAGCTCAGTGCTTTGGGGTTCTAAAGTGGTACTTATTTGGTAATTATCGAAGTGCTGGAGAAGGCGGTAACTAATGCGAAGCGACAGCGCGAGCAAATTCTATGTCGATTGGAGTCCAAACAAACAGCCACCAAAAAACAAGGGAAGAAGCTAGGAATCTTGGATTACTAAATAATATCACGCGATAGAATTATTGAAATATGTAATCATCTCATGTAAAAAGATTAAGCTGTTAGAGAAAGTATTTTTTGTTTTTTAATTAAGTCTTCAACGAGAACTATAATAATAATGTGACTTGTAAAGTTCTTTTATCAGACATGTAATCATTATAAGATTCGATAAAAAGGTCTTTGTTAAATTTTGAGGAAGAAGAAGATCGAGAAATGAAAGAAGAAGTCAAATCGAAATTGTATTCCTTTTCTATTAAGCCATCTTCAATACAATGCTATATAGAGCTTCTCCACTAACTAAATGATAGCCCTTGTACAGCTGCCTACTAACCACTTTAACTAACCTCCTTTTAACTAATTCTAAACATACCATATACTTTTACTATGTACACTTTGACCCTATATCCCAAGACTCCCCTTCAAGCTGGAGGGTGAAAAACATTGAACACTCCGAACTTGGAAAGAAGGAAGGAGTGTTGAGCCACACCAAGTCCTTTTGTCATAAGATCAGCCAACTGAAGTTTGGTTGAAATGTGATGAGGAGCGAGCAGACCATTCTTAATCTTCTCTCGAACAAAATGGCAATCTATCTCGATGTGCTTTGTCCTCTCATGAAAAACGGAATTTGCCGCTATTTGTAGAGCAACTTTGCTATCACAATGTACATCAACAGGTTGATATATCTCAATGTTCAACTCTTGCAACAATCCAAATAGCCAAGTAACCTCAGCTGCTGCTGCTGCGAGACTTCTATATTCAGCTTCAGCTGAGCTTCAACTCACTGTCTACTGCTTCTTGGACTTCCAGGATAATAAGGAATCCCTCAGTTTGACAACATATCCAATGATCCACCTTAATGTGTTTGGGCATGCCCATTCAAAATCACAGAAAGCAGAAAGTTGAGTAATAGGGCCTCTTTTGAGAAAGACACCAAGACCAGGTGAACCTTTAATGTATCTGACCACTCTAAGCGCAGCAGTTAAGTGTGACTGCTTCGGATGCTACATGAACTGACTCAAAACCTGCACTGCAAAGCAAATGTCAGGTCGTGTGATGGTCAAGTAGAGTAACTGACCTACCATCCTTTGATAACTACCCACATCCTGCAGCTCTTCATCACCATTTTGCCCTACATGTTTATCATACTCTGTGGTGGTGAGTTTCTGATTAAGTTCAATAGGAGTGGATGCAGGTTTAGCAGCAGTTAGTCCTGTGGTGGATATTAACTCCAGTGCATATTTTCTCTGGTTTAATAACAACCCCTTATCTGATCTCAGCACTTCAATGCCTAAGAAATATCTGGGCTCACCCAAATTTTTGACTTTAAAACTATTATGTAATGTACTCTTGGCCTTTTCCACAAGGAAAACATTGCAACCAGTGATCAAGAGATCATTAACATACACCAATATAACCACAGTGTCATGTTCTGTCTGCTTAGTGAATAGAGAATGATCGTATGCACTCTGCTGATATCCTGCGCTCCCACTAAGGCATCTGCGAGCTTAATGTTCCACGGTTTTGAAGCCTGTTTCAGGCCATAGAGTGATTTTAATTGTCTGCAAGCTTTATTCTCCCCCTGTCATTGGAAACCCTGTGGCAAGACCATGTATACTTCTTCATAAAGATCCCCTTGTAAGAATGCATTTTTGACATCCATCTGATAGAGGATCCATCCCTTTGAGGTTGCTATGCTAAGGACAGTTCTCACAGTTACCATTTTGGCAACTGGTGAGAATGTCTCATGATAGTCCAACCCTTCTTGTTGGGTGTATCCCTTTGCTACTAGTCGTGCCTTAAATCTGTCAACCTCTCTAGTTGATTTATATATGATCTTAAACACCCATTTAGAACTAATTGGTTTCTTCCCTTCTGGAAATTCAACCACTTCCCAGGTATGGTTCTCTTCAAGTGCTTTAATCTCTTTGTCCATAGCTTCTATCCATCTTGGATCATGTGCAGCTTTCTTAAAGGACTATGGTTCGGTTAAAACTGAAAAAAAATTGAGATATGACTGATATGCAGGAGATAGATGATCATAACAGATGGCATTAGAGATGCAATCTTCAGTGTTAATGTGTGTCTTAGCAATAGTGATGTAATCTTTAAGCCAAACAGAGGGCTTCCTTGTCGACTAGAATTCCTATTCTCTACTTCTATAGATGCTGGTCGTGAATGCAGTTCTTCTGTTCCTGCTTCTTCTATTGTTGTCTCAACTGCTGGTTCAAGGATAGCAGGAATGGTATTCTCATTTATTGGGACAGCAGCTGCAGTCTCATGTTCTTCACCAGATCCTGCATGATCTATGACTGTGTCCACTTTTGCATTCTCCACTTTTTCATTCTCATGTTCTTGACCAGATCCTGCATGATCTATGATTGTGTCCACGCTAGCTGTCACGACCCAAGCCGGAGGGCCGCGACTGGCACCGGACCCTACCCAACGGGCGCCGGCGTACCCTTCATCTAACTTTCCTTATTATCTATAAGGCTTGTCATATGCATATAATCTCGAATAATAATTATAATGAACCGAGACGTCATGCCATGATACGAACATACTTATATACATAATATGGCCCATAAGGCTGCAATGCAAAACCATAAAATAAAATATATACATTTGCCGACAAGGCAATTCAACTGTACATAAGCCAACCCATTATTTGTCTATGCATAAATTGACACTTGTCTATGAGCCTCTACAAAAAAAACGTACATAATGCAACCTACGTCGGAACAGGGCCCCGACGTGCCCATAATGCCTACAACAAAATGCATACCAAGACTGTGGCAAGTCCGAAGGATGGATCTCGCCAATATCTGCTGAACTGGGTAGCCTACTGTGGTGGGGGAGCTTCGTCT
>MCJB01053001.1:0-21179 GCA_002018475.1 Nicotiana obtusifolia
TAAACCTTACCTCCAATAAAAGAGTAAATGTACACTTAGTTATCCTAAAGTGATAACTAAGTATACCTAAAATGTGATAAGGTGTTAGACCTATGGTGATGTGGCGATTGTCTATTTTAAAGTGATAGACAATCGCATTTACAAAACAGAGTGTGATTGATCTAGGTCAGCTATACAAAAAAGTACATGCGTCCCTGCTTCTATTATGTGATTTGAGGGTGTGATCCCTTGTATGTACATCTGGTATCTAAAAGTGATTTCTAGAATTCTCAAAAGGGTAGCAAAAGAGTGAAAACTATCTTCAATTTTGCTTTGTCCTTGAGAAGAAAAGCCAAGTTGAAGATGGTTATTGGAATTGGAGATTTTTGCTGGTGGATGAACAAAGTGCAGAGTACTTCTGTTGACTATGTGTTGTGGCTGCTGCTGTAAACTGTGTGTGGTTCCTGTGTCTTCTTTTGGGTGGTCTGCTTGGTTTGGAGTTCCTTTGAGAGCTGCTATCTGCTCTTGTTTCAGCCTTTAGGTTGACTGCTTTTCTGTTGGCACTATATGACTGCATCTTCTGATGATGGTTTGTTGATGCTTCTATGTCCTGTGATGTATGCTGGTTTAGTATGTTACTGCTATGCTACTGAGTGAGGTCTCTTATCCAATGTTGCACAAAGTTTAGGGGTGTCCTTGATGATTGCTGTAGTTGCAAGAGATTAAGCACCAAAGGTGCTAATACCACACCTTGCAACTACAACAATGATATGGACCATTTCAGGCAGTTGATAGTGATGAGTGCGCTGATGTTTTCAGTGAAGGAGATGGTGGTTACGCTGTTACTATTTTGCTGCTTTATGGTTCTACGATCTTCTATATTATACTCAGAAAGTTGCTTCTGTGGACTGACTATTGACTGTGCATTTGTGGCTTATACTTGCTGTTGGCTCAAGTTGTTTATATTGATGTTCCTGTGTATTTGTGTATTGTTTGAGTTCCAGTGGTGTATTGTAACAGAGGGGATCCATGGTGATTGCTGTAATTACAAGAGATTGAGCACCATTAGTGCTAATACCACACATTGCAATTGCAGCAATAACCTGGACCATATCAGCAGTTGTAAAACATGATCGGTGTTCAGAAAAAATGTCATAGCAGCAATGAAGATGTTGCATATGATTTCTTTAGTGGTAGACTGGTTCCAAGAGTGTATCATGGTGAATATATACCTGTGTTGTTGATGCTGGCTTGTGTACTTGCTGTATCTTTGCTTTTGCTGCTGCTGTGTTGCTGCCCAAAACTGTATCTTGGGAGTCCAGCTTAGAAGCCAGGGTAGCGATGGGATAGACTTTTCTTCTTTAGCAATAGGCTGCCCCGAAGAAAGTATCTGAGTGAGTAGAAAGATGAGTTGTGGATGCTGTCTTAGATGATTGTTGTGTCTTTGATGGATTCTCTTTTACTGCTGTGTTCCTGCTATTGCAATGCAAAACCATAGTTGAGTACTGTCAGTGAGATGCTCCCAGAGTGATACTGTGTCTTTGTGTGAATTTCTTCTACTACTACTGTGGTTGTGAGCTGCAGCAGAGTTCTGGAGTTTGGTGTGTTCAGCAGTTGAGCTATGGTGAGAATGTTTCTGGTTTCTTTTGGGGTGTCCTTGTTAGTGCCTTTTGCTTCATGTTTGGTGCTTTGGGTATGTAGAGTGGTGCTGTTGTTGCTATGCCCAGTTGTTGTTTGTGTCTGTACATTTGCTGACAGTGCTTAGAGTGGTTGGGGTCCAGTATACTAGCTAAAAAGGTAATGGAAAGAGCATTAGAGCTGTTTCCCTCCATTGCTTTTTCAACAGTAGGTTGGATCCACTCAGTGATTTGTATTTTGTGTGAATGGCTGTTGATTGAACTCAAGGTGCTGCTGATGATTTCATGTCGATGACATCCCAGATTTTTAAGATTTCCTGCAAGACAAGATAGTATATTAGCATGAATCCAGTGTTCCATTTCCTCCTCAGTCCCATGGTATCCCAGATACAGCAGTGTGCCTTCAAACATCAATGTATATCTGATATGAGTTCCTGCATCCACATGATCTTTCTTAGGCTTCTTGCTGATGTTCTTCTTTGCCCACCATTGTACCTATAGCATTAACAAATCTGTTAGAAAATTGTTGAGGTCATTGTTTGATCTCAAGTTTAAAGTAATGATCCATTGTGGTATTCTGATGTAAGTAGTTGGAACCCTGTAGCCTTTTTTGTAGAGTGTTTCATTTTGCCCTGTTCCATTCCTCCTGTATCCTTGCTGCTGTGATTTCCACCCATCTCCTTTCCTTTTGGTTGGTTTAATTCCCTCTGTTTCCTACCACCTTTACTCTCAGATAAGGACATTGACTTTTATCACTATTAATGAACCTTCTACTTTGTGTGTCTAGATCACCAAAGCGCTAACAATCAATAGGACCAACATCCAGGGCATAGTTTGCAATATGGTCTGCATATTTGTTGCCTTCCCTGAATGTGTGTGTGATTGTTGCGTTGCATCTTGTCATCAAATCCTTGATTTCTGCAATAATTTCCTAGATGAACCAAGGTACTCTCCATTCTCCTTTTATGCTCTTTATTAGCATCATAGAATCAGTGTGGAGGTCTAGTTGAGAGTGTTCATTCTGGATACAAAATCTCAAAGCTTCCACCATTGCCTGTGCCTCAGCTTCAGTGTTTGTGCTTTCTTTGATCTCCTTACTGTAGGCATGTATTACATCTCCCTCCTCATTCCTCAGTACAAATCCAATGGAGCTTTTACCTGGGCTACCCCTGGAGGTGCCATCTGTGTTGACTTTGATCCTCCCTTGTTTGGGGAATTCCTAGATCACCTTAGTGTACTTCAAGGCGGGAGTGTATTGTTCCATCATACAGATTATATCTGGCCATTTATGTGGAATGCTTTGAATTCCTAGCTTTCTGACTTTAATAAGCATTTGGAGAGTAGCAGTAATTTGATAGATTACTCTGTTGATTGTGACTGTGTCCCCATATTTGTAGTTATTTCTTCTTTTCCACAACTCCCAGATGATCACTGAGGGCAGGGCTTGCATAATTTGTTTCAACCTATTGACAACCTCTGCAGTCCAACATTTGGTCACTGCTTGGTTCAAGATAATACCTTGTACATCTATTCCTGCATTGCCAAGAAAGTAACTGCACACTTTACTTGTAGCATATGATGTGAAGAAAAGGTGTTGTCTTGTCTCTTCCTGTGATTCTGTACAACACCAGCACTTAGAAGCCATGTGATATCCCAGTTTTTTTGAAATAACCATCCAATGGTAATCTGTTTCTCCAGACATTCCACATCAAAAAAGGAAATTTTGAATGGCAATCCTTGCACCCATATGTTTCTACAGGCATTAGCAGGATGCTGCCTCTTCCTCAGGTATTCCCAGGCTGTCTTGACTATGAATTCACCTCTGATTTCAAGCATCCATACTGGTTCATCAAGTACACCTACCACATTTGGTGGTTTAATGTTGTTTAGTATATGTGCAGCAAGGTCATTTGGTAAGATCTCCTTGTATCTTCTCTTCATTCCAGTGGCCCTCTTCTACCACATCTTGTATGTTCTGTACAGTCTCATCACATATGGAATCAGGAGCGGTAACAAAGTATAAGGCTCCCAATCCTGTCCAGTTTTCAAACCAGAATAATGAAGATCCCATTTTAGGTTGCCAGAGTATTTGATGCTGCATGATACTTCTGCATTCAATCATTTTCCTCCAGATGTGAGATCCACCTCTCCAAGGAACAATTATTGGATTGAGGTTTTTGCAATACTTTTGGCTCATGAATGCACTCCATAAACTTGGTTTATTTCTGAAGTTCCACCATAGTTTACAGAACAAAGCTGTAGACATGTTATGTAGGGATCTGAAACCTGCATCCCCTTCCTCACATGGCAAGCATAAAGAAGAATTGTGCAATTACCTTGTAAAGCTTCTTAATCACATTGGCAGGAGGATTCACTGCAGAGGGGAGGTGAAGTGGCATGCTCTGTAAGACATGTGTGATAAGCACTGCCCTGCCCCCTGTGGATAATAGTTTCCCTTTCCAGTCTTGAAGCTTATTCATCACTTTTTGTATAAGACCTTGGTAGTAGTCTATTTTCCTTCTCATGTAGAAAATTGGACATCCAAGGTAAGTAAAAGGGAAATCTTGCTGCAGGATTCCTGTGATCCTTTGTACCTTGTTGATCACTTGTGTTGAGGTGGAGTGATGCATGTATACTGCAGATTTACTCTTGTTTATCAGTTGGCCAGAAGCTTTTTCATGTGCAGTCAGTACTTCCATTATCAACTGAAGTGATGTGGCATCTGATGAAGAGAAGATGATGGTGTCATCTGCATATGCTAGGTGATTAATCCCATTTAGTTAAGCCAAATCCACATAACTGAGAGTTAGAATGTAGAGCATTGAGTCCTCAAGACATGGCTTCTGCTACCATTATGAACAGGGCAGGTGACAAAGGGTCTCCTTGTTTAACTCCTCTTGTAGATTTAAAGAAGCCATGTGGTTCTCCATTGATCGGGACAGAGTACCAGTTGTTGGCCACTAGCCCATGTACCAAGCCAATGAAGCTTTCTTCAAATCCTATCTTCCTTAGTACCTTGGTTAGGAATAGCCATGACAGTCTATCATATGCTTTTGTCATGTCCAATTTAATAACAAGATTTGGGCTTGCTTTGGTTCTGAGTCGGATATCTGTTATAATCTCTTTAGTTAAGAGCACATTTTCCACTATGCTTCTGCCTTTAACAAAGCCAGCCTGTTCATTTGAGATTAGCTTTGGTAGGACGATCACTAGTCTGTCATGAACTACTCTGGAGAATATCTTGGTGATGAAGTTGCTGAGGCTGATTGGTCTCAAATCTGAGAAAGTATGTACTTCCTTCTTCTTGGTTTCTACTTCTACATGAAAGATAATTTCTTCTGTATTATTTTAACTAGTTCTAGATACTTTAATTCTCTTTCCATGGTATGTAAGTTCTAAGTTATTTTCTGTATTTATATATGGTCAAATATCTAAAGGAAATCATTTCCTAAAAGTTATTTATTAGACGTTCTATGTTCGCGCGACTACATCTAGCTTTAATGGAATTTGTATAGTTTTGTAACGACTCGACCGGTCGTTTTACTTTCTAGATCCCTGTTCCTCTATTTAAGACTTTTCTTATGTGCTACTTCTATTTTATGACTTGCGGGGACCGTTGGTTTGGTATTGAAAGGGTTCGGGTTGGATCAGGAACACCTAGTTCCACAATAGTGGCCTAAGATGGCTAAGTTTGACTTGAATCAACATATTGAATAAACAACCTTGGAATAGGGATTTGAAGGTTCTAATAGGTTTTTACGATAATTTTGAACTTGGGGGTATGTACAAATTGAGTTTCGGGTGGACTGATTGCATTTCGCCATTTATTGTTGGAAGTTGGCATCTTGGAAGTTTTAGAGTTTTCTAAGTTTGATTTATAGTAGACTTTGGTGTTATCGATGTTCGTTTGGCATTCCGAGCTTGGGTATATGTTCGTGTAGTGAGTTGTAACTTGTGCGTAAAATTCGGCTTCATTCTGAGTTGTCTAAGTATGATTCTTCATGTTCGGAGTTACTTGAAAAAAGTTTGAAGTTTAAAAGTTGATTTATTTGGTTTTGAGGTGCGATTCTTTGTTTCAATGTTATTTTACGTGTTCCGAGACTTCGAGTAGGTATATAGTATATTTATGGATTTGTTGGTACATTTGGATGGGGTCCCGTGTTGCTTGGGTGAGTTTCAGACCACCTAGAGCAAAGTTGAAGTTGGTAGCCTTTGATGGTTCGCTGGTGTACTGGTGTGCTTCGTGATCGCGAAGGGTGTTCGGCGATCGCAAAGGAGGCTGGAGAAGGGTCTAGAGCTTTGCTCTTCACGAACGCGATGGAGGACCTAGTTCCTATTTGCAAGCACAGAGCTACCTTCATGAACGTGTAGAAGGCTGAGGCAGGGGTAAGCTAGAAGGCATTTAATTTTCACAAATGCTGCTATAGGACTACGAACGCGAGGGGCTAGGGGTGTGTGCATCGTGAACACGGCCTAAGGGTTGTGAACGCCAAGAGGAAAATATGGTTTGAGGCAGTTTGCCCTTCGCGATCGCCAGGAGCTTTCCGCCATCACGATGAAGGAATACCATGGCAGAACATGATTTTAATACGGGAATTAGGCTCATTTTTTCCACTTTTCATTTAGCTTGGACTATTTTGGAGTTATTTTAAGGGGGATTTTCATCAAGCATCATAAGGTAAGTAATATCTACCAATTATCAATTAAATACATAGACATTGGTAGATTTTAACATAGAAATTTATGAAATTTTGGGATTTTTATTAAGGACCCTAGGGTTTAGTAAAAATGAGATTTGACCACGAAATTGATAATGGAATTGGGAACAAGCTATATATTTGAGTTCGTAATGCCATGTGTAACATTTATCTTCGAAAATTTCTGAAATTCGGGTACGTGGGCTTAGAGTTGACTTTTGTTAACTCTAATAGTCAAATTATGATCTTGTGAATATATATTGATTGGTTTATATGTCCTTCGATTAGTTTCAGGTTGCTCAATGTTGATTTGAGGTGTCAAGTGAAGTTTGAGAGCCGAGTAGAGGGCTTGAAAGCGAGGTAAGTCTCTTGCCTAACCATATAACAGGGAATTATCCCAGTACGTATTATTTTTGTTGTGTGTACTTGTTATGAGTGCTATGTGTTTACCCATAAAATGGTGCATATGAATTTATACGTGATTTATAGACAAGTGAATCGATTTGATCATAAAATGGTAAATAAATCAGATAAAAATGTAAGACTTAGCCTTGAATTAGAGATAAAACAGCCAAAATCGTGGTACCGGGAGCAGAGTTTCCAGAGGCAGTAATAACAATAAAGATAAGCAAGAAGATAAAATTGTATTGAGCTTTGAATAGAGTATAGTATATGTTTGCCAAAATATTTGTGTTCTTTATAATGATAATAGAGCTCACTATTTATAGTTGCACCTAGGGAACAAGGTCCAAGGATCAAGTCTCTCTTTAATGACAATTATGAAGGCTATTGAAGAATGTGTAACGGTATGAAATGAATGTCATATTCTATGTAACAGACCATATACTTAATGCTGTAGAATATTCTCCATTTAATGCTACCTAGTGGCAGGCATTTATCTTGCCTTTATGAATATCATTCTCTCCGATAACAAACGAGATCGCTACCTTCGGACTTCAGTGTCTTTTATCTTCGGCTTCACATGTCCCTTTCTTATGCGATCATTTAATATGAACATATTTTACCCTATACAGATAGTCCCCCTACTTTCCGGTGACATAACTTTGTATCACCGGGAAGTTGGTAGAGATACCTTTCTTGGACAGAAATTCTTTGAACCTCTTTGAAAAGTTTCTGACGGTTGATTAGATGCACGTCTCTCAGCATTTAATGCCCCGAACAAGCGTCATCCCACGATTCAACACCACTTTTGCTGGTTATCGAGGTGATTATGGACATGATTTTTGCTGCCTTTTCCTTTGCTTATACGCTTCAAACTTCTCTGTTTACACTTCATAACTTTCAATGTCTCGAACTGTCTTTGCTTATTTCATATTTGTCTTCAACTTTCCCAAATCTTCTTCTTTAGTAAAAACCCTTTTCTCTCTTCTGATAAGAATGGCCTCTTCTTCCAGAAACCCTAGTTCCTCAAAGAACAAAGGTAAAGCTAATGACACTACCCCTCATATGGTGAGCATCATCATTCCAAGGAGTCTTGTCACAACTAAGGACTTCGAAGAGAAGTATCCTACCACTAATCCTCGTACGTCGGTTGTTGGCATGTATCCTTTTTCTATCTGTCCTTCTAGCATTCCTGCTTTGAAGAAGACTACCATTGCCCTGATTTAAACATCATCGCTCCTGACATGGTAGAGGGGATAACCTTACCCAAGAAGGGTTTCATGTATTTTTATAAGTATCCCTTCACTTTGGGGCCATTCTCTTTGAGCGGGGAGCTTGACTCTATTATCGTGCAGTTCTGCATCCGTTATTAGGTATGCCTGGAACAATTAGTTCCTTCTATGTGGAGGATAGTTGCTTAACTTCGGCGTCTATGTGAGTAAGATGGAAGAGGAGCTAACGTTGTCTTCTTTAATGAACCTTTATTCCCCCAAGATTTTCCATGGGGGAATGATAAATTTCAGCAAACATAGCCACAATGCTTTGCTGTCCAGAATGGATGATGACAACGACTGTGGGTGGATGGAACGGTTCGTTGTAGTGGAAACTGCGGACATCATTCCGGCCATGATTCCATCCTTTCCGGAATTATGGAACCATACTCGTAAGTTCACCATTTGTCTTTTCTTCTATTAAAGATCGCCCCATGCAGTTACTGACCCTTCTTTTTTCACTTATTTCAGCAACTTGGTGGACACCACCTAGGGTTGATGGCTTGGACCAGTGGGTGCAGAAAAACTTTGGATTTCACTACGCCCGAGACCCGCACGTGGAAAGAATTGGCCCTTAGATACGGGTGGAAGGCCAAAAATCATGGTAAGTCAAACTCCTCTTGTTTTTAACTTTCCTATAAAGAAATTGATTAACCTTTCTCTCCTGTTGAATTCAGGTGTACCATAGGGCTCAATCGTCGTCCCCAAGGAGGACATTTTGGCTAATCCTTCTGACGCGACGAGGCTGCTGCAGGAGACTTTTACCCGAACAGGTGTCTCCGAGTCTACTTCTGGTGCAAGTGCTTCTTCTCGGAGTCCCCGACCGGAGAAAAAACAACCAAAAAGGAGGAACTTACCTCCGAGCGAGATCAACTTTTGGCCGGGCGAGACCAGACAATTGCTCGTCTCTCAGAACTAGAAGCATGAGCTGCTAAGGCTGTTGAGTTGGAGGCTCGATTGCAGCAAAGCGAGTAAGAAGTAATGACCCTTATCAAGGAGGTCGCCCTGTTAAGGGCACTATTTGAAGAATCTAGAGCCAAATGGGTTGAAGTCCAATAATATCGTTCTTGCTGCATCCGATCGTGAAGCTGCCTCTACAAAAGGATTGAATAATTTGGAGGCAACCTTAAACTCCAAAACTAAAGAAGTAACAAATGTCGAGGCGAAGTATTCTCACTTGGAGGAGAAGCATAAGAGGACCATCGAGCATAATAGAGTTTTCAGCTCTACTGTTCGCGACCTTGATGTCAGCCTCCGCGCCACCAGATCCGTGCGGGATAACCATTCTATGGAGGTTGACCGACTTAAAGAAGAACTCCAGCATAGAGCAGATTCCCTTGTTGTTGAAAAAACATATGCTATGTATAGCACGAGGAGAAAAACCTTGGAAGAGGCCAAAGCGGGTGTCATTGACTTTGATGCCGAAATCGCTCAAGCCCGTGAGCTGGAGTTAACTACCAAAAGGGGTCTTCCTCGCTCGTCCTGATGCTACCGATTCATGTGGTTCCGATTTCGAGTTCTATAGAACTGAAGAAGAAGTGGAAGGTGATGATGCTGAAGGCCAAAATGATGAAGGCCAAGATATTGAGCCGGCGGCGGATCCACCCACTTCTCCTGGGGGTGTAGATGCTTCTCTTCCTCCGGGTTCCGGAGATGTAGTAGCTTAGTTTTTTCTTTCTTTTCTTTTCCATACTTTTGTATTTGTGCTACTTGGCATGTTTGCTGTGAATAGAAGTACTTTTTCGTTTAAGTACCGTGCAAGTTTTTCTCTTTGCGTAATTTTCGTTTAAGTATTTGCGCAAGTTTTATTCTTTGCGTTGAATTATGCAAGGCTTCGGGTGTATTTTTACCCAAGAGCATTTGGATTCTGGGCATTTGTTTATCCGAAATAAACCCTTTAACAAGATGGTTTTATAAGAGAGGACGTCTCCTGTTCATTACGGCACTAGCCTTTGAAGTACTTGTTTAACTTCTAATGATAAATTAACTCATCGTTCAAACAAAAAATAAGCTAGAAAAAAAAGACTTTACTTTATTCCTTTCATTTTCAAAAGTACATAAGCATTCATTGTGCTAAAAATAATTACCCTTACTTGTGGCTAACTTGTACAACTTGTTTCCATGGGGCTGGCCGCACAGTCCTCGGTCCTGATGATACAATTTTATTTTCGGGTTTTGTATTCCGATCGATATGGCAGTCATTGTTGTCGTATCCTCATATCATCCCCCCACCCCACCCCAAGTGTCCGAATGCGAAGAGTGCAAATTTGAACACTGGAAGTCTTGATCCTTTTGAGATTCCACTAGTGGATGGTTAGATAATTTTTAGCTCGGTAACAAGCTTCACTTCCCCTTAGGAACTTTGTTAGCAAGCCAAAGACTATCTAACAACCCCCCAATGGCTTGAACTCATGAACGGTTCCTTTGTCCGATAGCAAATTTTACTTCCCGGTAGGAACTTTTGCTACTGAGCCAAAGATTACCTAACCTCTCCGTAATGATCCATTATTTGCGTGCCTTGTCGTTTTAAGGTCTTTATTTTAGCTGACGAAGCTTCCTTTGTAGTATGTTTTCCGTTGCTGCCTTATTAAAAACCTTGCCAGATAAAAACTCAATTGGGACAAAAACTGGATGAAGGCAAAAAGTGTGCGGCACATACTTTCAGTGTAGGCAAGGCTCATCAGCAATAGTATCTTTTGAGGTTTGCCACATTCCAGTTACTCGGCAACTTTACTCCTTCTTGATTTTCCAATCCGTATGATCCTTTTCCAGTGACAGCTAAAACCCGGTAGGGGCCTTCCCAAGTTGGACCCAGCTTCCCTACGTTGAGCTCCCAGGTGTTCTGAGTTACTTTCCTTAAAACCAAGTCTCCTACTTTGAAATATCAGAGGTTGGCTCTTCGACTGTAATATCTTTCCTTTCTTTGCTTTTGGGCTGCCATCCTTATATGCGCCATGTCCCTACGTTCGTCGAGCAGCTCCAATTTGACCAATATTGCTTAATTGTTTGCTTCTAAGCTCGAAAATATCTCAGGGTAGGTTCTCCTACTTCTATCGGGATCAAGGCTTCTGCTCCGTACACAAGAGAGAAAGGAGTTCCCCTCATGCTTGATTTGGTTGTTGTCCAGTACGCCCATAGTACTCCCGGCAGCTCTTTAGGCCATTTGCCTTTGGTTGCTTCCAATCTCTTTTTTACATTTTGTATAATCACCTTGTTTGTTGATTTTGCTTGACCGTTAGTGATTGAATGATAGGGTGATATTGAGATCCTTTTGAATTTCAAATCTTAAAGGAAATTTATGACCTTTGAGCCTATAAATTGTGGCCCGTTGTCGCAGGTTATCTCTTTTGAAATCCCAAATCTGCAAATTATATTCTCCCACAAGAAATCTACCACTCACGTTCGGCAATCTTCTGATAAGGACCTGCTCCAACCCACTTAGCAAAATATTCAGTTAAAATCAAAAGAAATCTTACCTTACTAGGGGCCGGTGGCAGCGGACCGACTATATCCATCCCCCACTTCATGAACGGCCATGGCGACAAGACTGAGTGGAGTGGCTCTACCAGTTGATGTACCACTGATGCATAACGTTGAAATTTATCACATTTTTTAACATAAGCTTTGGCGTCTTGTTCCATCCAGGGCCAGTAGTATCCTACCCTAATTAATTTTAGAACCAAGGAATTTGCGCTGAGTGATTTTCACAAATTCCTTCATGGACTTCCCGCATGACATTGTTGGCTTCGGAAGCCCCCAAACATCGGGCCAACGGGCCTTGGAAAGATCTTCTATATAATTAACCTCCCTTGAAACTGTTCCGAGCTGCTTTAGTGCGTAGTGCCCGAGATTCCTTAGGATATTCTGGTAATTTTCCGTGCTCGAGGTAGTCAACGATTTCATTTCTCCATTCCTAGACCAAATTGGTCGCGTTTACCTTGTAATAACTATTTCTGTCCAGTACCAAGTGCATAAGCTGTACGATATCGGAGTCCGATCCCTTCATCTCCGTGGATGAACCCAGATTTCCTAGTGCATCTGCTTTCACATTCTCTTCCCTCGAGATGTGTGTAATTGGCCATTCCCTGAATCAAGCGAGCAAAGCCTGGATTTCACTACATATTGTTGCATGCGTTCCTCCTCGGATTCGAAGATCCCGTATACCAGATTTACTACCAATTGGGAGTCACATTTGATTTGTATGACCTTAGAGTCCAGTCCCCGGGCTAGCTCGAGTCCTGCAATCAAAGCTTCATACTCTGCTTTATTATTAGTCAGAGGAACGGTTCTTATGGCCTGCCTTAGGGTTTCTCCCAAGGGCGTGGTTAGCACTATGCCGAGCTCGGACCCCTTCACATTAGAAGCTTTGTCCGTAAACAAGGTCCAAACTCCTTATGTCAATTCTGACACCATCATTGCCCATTTGGTAGTCAAATGCAACGATCCCGAACTAAAATCGGCCAGAAAGTCGGCCAAAACTTGTGACTGAATCGCAGTATTAGGCTTATATTCTATGTCAAATTCACTCATTTTGATGGCCCACTTGTCCAGCCTACTTAAAAGTTCAGGTTTATGAAGAATATTTCGCAGGGAAAAAGTGGTCACTACGGCTATCAGATGACATTGGAAATAAGGCCTAAGCTTTCCAGCGGCGACTAGGAGAGCTAAGGCCAGTGTTTACAGATGTGGGTAGCGAGTATCTACTCCCGTTAAAATTTTACTAACGTAATATATAGGATATTGCGTACCTTCGTCCTCACGGACTAAAATGGAACTTACCGCTACCTCTGAGACTGCTAAGTAGATCAACAGTTGCTCGTCTTCCTCCGATTTTGACAGTAATAGAGGACTTGACAAATACCTTTTCCAGTCCCTCAAAGTCTCTTGACATTTCGTGGTCCATTCGAAGTTGTTCTTCTTTTTGAGTAATGAAAAGAAATGATGGCATTTCTCTGAAGACCGGGAAATGAACCTGCTCAAAGAGGCCAGTCTCCGCGTCAACCTTTAAACCTTTTTCACATTTGATAGCTGGTCCGGGATGTCTTCGATTGCTTTAATTTTGTCGGGGTTAACTTCGATCCCCCTTTGTGACACCAGGAATCGCAGGAACTTACTGGAGCTGACCCCGAAAGCACACTTCTCGGGGTTAAGCTTCATGTTATGCTTCCTTAAGATGTCAAAGGTTTCTTGCAAGTTTTAAGATGATCGCCTGCATTCAAAGACTTAAATAGCGTATCATCTATATGAACATCCATGGTTTTCCCTATTTGTTTCTCAAACATTTTGTTTACAAGCCACTGATACATGGCTCCGGCGTTCTACAGCCCAAAAGGCATCACATTATAACAACATGTGCCGAAGTTCGTTATGAACGAAGATTTTTCCTGATCCTCTGGGTTATTTATTTGGGTGTACCCGAAGTACGCATCAAGGAAACTCATTAACTCGTGGCCGGCCATCGTGTCAATCATTTGATAAATGTTTGGCAATGGGAACGAGTCTTTTGGGCACGCCTTATTTAACTCCTTATAGTCTACGCACATGCTAAATTTGTTATTCTTCTTTGGAACTACTACTACGTTAGCTAACCAGTCAAGGTACTTTACCTCTCGGATTGACCCAATATCAAGAAAACGAGTTACTTCTTCTTTGATGAATTTGTTTCTGACCTCGGCAATAGGACATTTATTCTGTCTTACTAGAGGGATATGGGGTCCGGACTTAGTTTGTGCACAGCCATTTCTGGTGGGATACCTGTCATATCCGCATACGACCACGAAAGCAATCAACACTAAATTTAAGGCATTCAATAAATCCAAACCTGAGCTCGGGGTTTAGTCCTATCCCCAAGTGGAACTTCCATACCAAAAACTTCTCGAACAATGCGACTTGTTCAAGTTCCTCGATCATGGATTTTGCTGCGTCTGTTTCTTCTAGTACCTGGAAGTATCTTGCTACCTGATAGGATTTTGATGACTTCACCCCTGGTTGACTTCACTCGGCTCGGGAGCAGGCGCTGGCTCCTGTAACTGCTATGTTGTATGTTCCTTCCCTTCGCTACTGGAAACTGAGATTGCATTCATCTCCTTTATCGCCGGTTGGTCTCTTCTTATTTGTTTAATTCCCTCGGGAGTTGGGAATTTCAGCAATTGATGATATGTTGACGGTACGTCCTTCATCTCGTCCAACCATGGTCTCCCCAGAATAATATTGTATCCCATATCGCCGTCTACTACCTCGAAAAGGGTCGTCTTCATCACTCCCTCGACATTCGAGGGCAGTAGGATCTCTCCCCGAGCTGTCACGCTTGCCATATTGAACCCGGCGAGGATTTTGGTGGCTGGAATGATACTTCGGGTGAGCTTGGCTTGCTCCAGCATTCTCCACTGGATAATATTGGTTGAACTTCTTGGGTCCACCAGAACACTTTTTATTTTAAAATCTAAGACATTTAAAGAGATTACCAGGGTGTCGTTATGCGGTAGCAACAGTCCATCCACGCCTTCCTCCATGAAAGTAATGTTATCCTCCGCGACTTCTCGGAGTCTCTTATTGTGGGTTACCGACACTTTTGTCTTTTTTGCTGCCGAAAATATCACACAATTAATCTCGTTCCCCTCGAAAATCATGTTGATCATCAAACATGGAGGATCCCTTCCTATTTTCGAAGGGTTCGTGTTATCGTGATTGCGGCTGTAATTGTTTTTAGCCCGATCATTGAAGAATTCCTTGAGATGGCCATTTTTCACCAATTTTGCCACCTCTTGGCACTAATGTCGGCATCCCCTGGTCCAGTGATCGTTTGTACCATGGTATTCGCACCACAAATTAGGATCACATTATCTAAGATTGGATCTCATTCGCTTCAAGAATCATGCTTCTTTAATGTTCCACATAGCTAACACTAGCTCCACTACACTGACGTTGAAGTTGTATTTAGAAAACTTGGGGTAGGAAGAATCTCAAGATCCCGATGTCTCCTTGTCCTGCAATGACCTATTGTTCTAGCTGCGATCAGCTCTCCTACTGATAGCGAATCTATCCGCCGACCAGAAACATATGCCGCATCCTTCGGCCTATTCATAGGGCAAAAACCGACCCCTTAAAAATCGTTGATCTATGCCAAAATCATCCTTTGATTTATCTTTATTCTCCTTTCGGTCCTAACCCTTGGCCGATGCTGGGAAACCTAGCTGATCATCCTTAATTCTTATCTTAGACTCGTACCGGTTGTGAACATCTGCCCAAGTTGTTGCTTGTAACTTGAGCAAACTTTCTTTCAATTTTCGGGAAGCCTCGGAACTTCTCGGATTCATATCTTTGGTGAATGCTCCAGCTGCCCATTCATTTGGTACGATGGTAGCAGTATCCTTTCCTTCTGGAATCTGGTCACAAACTCCCGCAACAATTTGGACTCTCCTTGTGCAATCCTGAATATGTCGGCCTTTTGGGCCTGTACCTTTATGGCCCCAACATGGGCCTTGATTAAAGAGTCTGCGAGCATCTTAAAGGAGTCTATGGAGTGCTCAGGTAAAAGCGAATACCATTTCCGGGCTCCCTTCGTAAGCATTTCCCCGAAATTCTTCAATAATACTGACTCAATCTCATGAGGAGCTAAATCTTTCCCCTTTACCGCTACTGTATAGGTGGTGATGTGCTTCTGAGGATCTGAAGTCACATTATACTTCGGCACGCTTGGCATTTTGAACCGCTTCGAGATCAATTTTTGTGTCGCGCTTGATTTGAACAACAACTCTGTACTTCTTTGAGTCCGGTCCTTTCAGCACTGGTGGCGCGCCCAGATTTTGATCCATTCGGGCGTTTATTTACCTCATAAACTGCATGAGCTTGATTTTAAAGGGATCACGTTCGTTGTTGTGACCGGATCCGCTACCGTTCTCCCCGACCCCATCGAAGCCAACCTCGTTCCTCAAGGTGTTGTTGTGGACCCTCTGCATTGTTTGATTTGCGGGAGCACCGGGAGAAACTAGACCCTGTCCATTTGCGTTGTTGGAACACACCTGCTTCAACTCTGTCATGACCTGATCCTATCGTGTGAAATGCCCTCTAATGGCCTCTTGTTTCTCTCTCAAGATCCTTATTGTTTCAATGACGTGCTCGTCTTTAATGTCATCACGAGTCGCCTCTCGAACATGTCACGGATATCGTCCACCGTGGACCGGCATCGCCTTGTCCCCCCGTTGCGGGTATTATTGATTGAATCCTCGTGCTGAGGCTGATTTTCTTGGGCCTCAACATTGTGAGCAATGTTCACACCGTTATCTTCCATTTTATATGATTTTTCTAAGAACAAATTATCAAACGATTTAGTAATAGATGCAAGGATCAACTCAATTACACAACTATTTAAGCCCGACGGTGTGCGCCAAATTATTTAACCATAAAATGGTGCAGTTTAATATATACGTAGTTTATAGACAAGTTAATCAATTTGATTCTAAAATAGTGAATCAAAAAATTCTTGTCTTTTACAATGATAATAGAGCTTACTATTTATAGTTGCACCTACGGAACAAGGTCCTAGGATCAAACCCCTCTTTAATGACAATTATGAGGGCATTAAAGAATGTGTAACGATAGGCAGTGAATGTCATATTCTCTGTAACGGACCATATACTTAATGCTGTAGAATATTCTCCACTAAATACTATCGAGTGGCAGGCATTTATTTCTGCTTTATGAATACCATTCTCTTCAATAACAAACGAGATCGTTGCCTTCGAACCCGACTGTCTTCTTTCTTTGGCTCCATGTGTCGCTTTCTTATGCGATCATTTATTATGAACATATTTTACCCAATAAACCACGTACAAACGAGGTTACGAAAGTTCGTGCGTAGCTACTTTCATGTTTATGTTCGGGTAGACCTAGATCCTCACCATGCTTTAAATGTACTATTTGAATTAAATTTGTTGTTTGATTATTTAAATTTATGACTGAGATTGAGACTAGAATAAATACATTGACCGAGTCTCTTACTTTGGATTTTGTGAAATATTTGATGAATGGTAGTTCTGTGTCTTCTTGACTCGCATGTATCTTCACGAGTGAGAGAGTTTCTCTACTCTTTTGGGATCGGGTCTTTCACCTTGGCAGGATTGTAAATTACTCTTATGGGATCGGGAGTTCGCCTCGGCAGGATTGTGAGTTATTCTTATAGGATCAGGATCGCTCGCCTCCGCGATATTATGTTAAAC
Organism: Nicotiana obtusifolia; assembly: GCA_002018475.1. Taxonomy (NCBI): domain Eukaryota; kingdom Viridiplantae; phylum Streptophyta; class Magnoliopsida; order Solanales; family Solanaceae; genus Nicotiana; species Nicotiana obtusifolia. The sequence continues at coordinate 17,205 of MCJB01053001.1, forward strand.
TATTCTTATGAGATCGGGCGTTCGCCTCGGTAGACTCGTGGGTAATACTTGAGATTTAATTTGATATTGGTATGAAATAATTTTTTGCCTCTGGTATTTAGTGATTTCATAATAATTCTTTTTTGAAAATTTTATTGTTGATATTTATCTGTCTCGTTGCTACTTGTTGTATTTTATATCTCTCTACTTTATGTATCTTATTCTTTAACCACTAGTAAGTGTCAAAATCGACCCTTCGTTACTACTTCTTCGAGGTTAGACTAGATACTTACTAGGTAGGCGTTGATTTAGGTACTCATACTGTACTTCTGTACTAATTGTACAAGTACTGAGACAGGTACTTCAGGTGGTCATTCGGGCACGTAGACTTACTACCCGCAGACCTAGTTGTAAGTTGCTCTACATGTTTCGATCTACAGCACCCAAAGTCTCCTTCTTGTCATGTTTATTATTTCTGTCTCTTTTAATTTCAGACAGTAGCTATAGCAGTTTTATCTATTCTACTAGATTTCTCATGCACTTGTGACTTCGGCTTTTGGGCATTCTAGTGGATGTTCATGGTTGTATTTAATTTTATTGTTATACTTTGCTTATGTTTTTATTCATACTCTGTGACTTGGTAAGGAGGAATATATGATCCATGGCTTCTAAATTAAATTCTATTTACTTGATGAAATTTTCTGAGTTTAAAAATTAAAAATGGATAACTAAGTTGGAGGTTCACCGTTGGCTTGTCTAATATTACCATTGGGCGCCATCATGGCCCATGATGGGAATTGGGTCTTTCTTCTCTCAAAGTTTCAACTACTAGATCAATTTCTACGTATTCATTAATCTCATACTCATTCTCGAAATAATCTTCGTATTTATAAGGTTGATCTAGATTCTTATATCTATGATTCTTCATTAAGCTTCCTTCTATATGACTCCTTATTGCTCTGGTATCTATGAATGTTAATAGTCTCTTTCCACGCGCGTACGTGTGCCCTTTATAAAAAGTACAAACTTCTTAAAAAGAGAATCACATAACTATTGTTAAAAAATAAAAATGCTTGAGTTATACATTTAATCTTAAATAAATGTAAATAAAACATAAAAATAAAAAAATAGTTTTCCTTTTTACTTCATCAGAAAAATAAAAGATGTAACATTAAAGTATGTTTAACTTGAGGGATCGTACTTCTTCTTCCATACTTATCTTTGATACCGAAGGAATTCTTTTAAGAGAATATTACCTAATTCTGAGTTGTTAGGCAATTCAAAGCTAAATATTGTTTGGCACGGTAGAAGAATCCATTAATAGCCGTGATTGTTTCTAATCGAAAAAGGAATTGGAATAAAAAAATACTTGATTTTATTTTTTAAAATTGAGAATTTTCTAGTTGCTCAATTATTTCCATGATTCCATACAATGGCGAAGCTAGAAATTTCATTAAGGGATTTCAAATATAAAAAATAAACATACAAAGAAGCTAAGAGAATTCAAATTTGCTATATATACACAAAAGTTAATTTTGACCCAGTATTATATAATATAATTTTTTGACAAAGAAAGTTCAGATAAACCCGTTCTGCCCCAGGGTCCACCCAAGGATACAGCTACTGTGACGACCCAGCCAGTCGTCTCGCGGGTTACCACTCCATCTTCCCCATTTTCTGTCTCATTATATTTCGTTATCTGTGTTTTACGTAACCAAGTTGAGTAGTTGAGTTCGGAGTGAAATTGGTAAGAAATGAGACACTTAGTCTCTTTTAAGAAGGTTTAAGATGGAAGACTCAATCGGATGTTGACTTATGAGTTAGAGGGCTCGGAGGTGAGTTCCGATGGTTCGGTTAGTTACGGGAGGTGAATCATGACTTAGGAGTGTGATTGGAATGTGTTATGGGGGTTTGATGTAGAAGTAGGCTTGAATTGGTGAAGTTAGAATTTTGGCCATTTTCGCGTGATAGGCGAGATTTTGATCCGAGGGTTGGAATGGAATTCCGAAAGTTGTTTTAGCTTCGATATACGAATTAGGATTTGTGTGTAAAATTTCAGGTCATCCGGACGTGGTTTGGTTGGGTTTAGATCAAAAGAGCGATTTAGAAGATTTTGAAATCCTTAGGCTTGAATCCGATGCGAATTTGATGTTGTGATGTAGATTTGAGCCTTCCGAAGGTCGGAACAAGTTTAAATAAAGTTATGGGATGTGTTGGCATGTTTAGCTGAGGTTCCAGAGGCCTCGTGTGAGTTTTGGGTGGTTAAACGGATTAAACCATCGTTGGAAAAGCGAAAGTTGCAGAAAAACCAGGTGAGAATGCAGACCGCATATCTCAAATGCGGACCGCATATCTCACACGGAGTCGTAAAAACAAGCAGAAATCTGGGCAAGATTCACGACCAAAATACGGCCAGAATGCGAACCGCAAACCTAAAATCTGAACCGCATATTTGACAATGGAGATCGCATATTGAGACAGAAACTTAGACAAAAATCTACGTTAGGAATGCGACAAGAATGCCATCGCAAAACATGAAATGCGAACCGCAAACCTCGCCTTGTGTTGATTTCGCGGTGAAGGCTAGGGCTATCTTCGCGATGGCTACTTCAAGTATGCGAACCGCATACCTGACAGGTATGCGATCGCATAATTGGCCGGGCAAGGGTGTTTTAACTCGATTTTTGACCACCCTATAAATAGAACTCAGTGCCCATTTTGCCATGCAAAACCCATTTCCATTACCCACGAAGAGAAACACCATAGAATCACAACAAATCAACCTCAAAACTACATCTAAAGGAGATTTTCTTGGATAAATTCTAAAGGGAGGAGTTTTGGTCACCTCAAGCATACTTGGGGCCATTGAACTCGGATTGAAGAAGTTTTGAAGAAATTCTTGGAGGATTTTTTTAAGGGAAACATCAGGGTAAGTATTCCTAATGAATTTTGAAAGATTTATCTAAGATTATGGCCGTTTTTAGCATTTTTACTGGTGATTTAAGTTGGGAAAATGGTGGAAGACCCTAAGCCTGTATTTTGAGACTTAGAGGTCGAGCCGATGTCGGAATTTAATAAATCTTGTATGGTTGAACTCGTGATGAAACAAGGGACCCATTGAGGTAAAAATTACTGAATTTCGAGAAGTGGGCCCGGGGCTCGGGTTTTGCTAATTTCGGGATTTCATAGTAATTTGATTGTTTTCACTCGGGCTTTGTCCCTAAAGCATATTGTGACATATTTATTCTGAATATTGGATAGATTCGACGCACGTGAAGGCCAATTAAAAGGGCAAGGGTGTCGTGGGCTAAGGATTTAGCCGGTTTGAGGTGAGTAATGCTTGTAAATGATGTCCTGAGGGTTTGAAACCCTGGATTTTCATATCGTAGTGCTATATTGTGTCGTTTACTACTGGGGATTGTGACTTGGTCCATCCCGATTGATGATTTTACTACGTGATTGATTGAAACTTATTGATATCATCATATTTGGGCATCTCGCCGGTTATGTGGACCCTTCAGGGGTATTTGTCATTGTTTGCTAAATCATATATGGGCATCTCGCCGGTTATGTGAACCCTTCAGGGGTATTATTTGGCATCTCGCCGGTTATGTGAACCCTTCAGGGATATTTGTTACTGAATTGATTCATTTCATAAACTCAGTTTTGAAAATTAAATGACTTTGCATATGATACGTTGGAAAGGGTGACACGCCGTCACGAGATATTGGGCTACTGAACCCCCCACAGTGAGCGTCGGAAACCCAGGGATCGGGTGGCACGCCGCCACGAGAGTCATGTTGTGCATTGCATTTTTGTTGTGTTGGTGTTGTTTTCATTATTTCATGTTATTTGCATAGAATATTTACATGTTTTACTGTCTCATCGTGAATTGCTCTAAGCCTTATGTGTTTTCTTACTTTCAGTCATTATTTATATGTATTACTCACTGAGTTGGAAGTACTCACATTACTCTCTGCACCATGCGTGCAGATT
>MCJB01053002.1:0-21177 GCA_002018475.1 Nicotiana obtusifolia
ACCCTGTGACAGCCCAGCTTCGATTCTATTGCACCAACAACATGACAGAGTACGAGGCGTGCATTCTGGGTCTGAGGTTAGCCGTAGACATGGGAGTCCAAGAAATACTTGTTCTGGGAGATTCAGATTTGCTGGTCCACCAGATTCAAGGAGAATGGGAGACTCGGGATTTAAAGCTCATACCTTACCGACAGTACTTGCATGAACTTTGTCAACGTTTCAGGTCAATTGAGTTTAAGCACATTCCCAGAATTCATAATGAGATTGCTGATGCCTTGGCACTCTAGCATCAATGTTACATCATCCAGACAAGGTTTATGTCGATCCCATACATATCCAAGTTCATGATCAACATGCTTATTGTAATGTGGTAGAGGAAGAAATTGATGGTGAACCTTGGTTCCATGATATCAAGGAATACATCAGGTCAAGAGTATATCCAACACATGCCACAGGTGACCAGAAGAGAACCATTCGACGTTTGGCCGGTGGATTTTTCCTGAACGGAGGAATCTTATACAAGAGGACTCCGGATTTAGGATTCTGAGGTGTGTAGATGCTAAAGAGGCTTCAGCTATCATGGCCGAAGTGCATTCTGCAGTCTGTGGTCCACATATGAATGGTCATGTATTGGCGAAGAAGATACTTCGAGCAGGTTATTATTGGCTCACCATGGAACGGGATTGTATCAATTTTGTTCGCAAATGTCATCAGTGCCAGGTACATGGCGATCTGATTCATTCTCCTCCGTCTGAATTGCACACAATGTCTGCACCAAGGCCCTTTGTTGCTTGGGGCATGGATGTCATTGGGCCTATTGAACCGGCATCATCAAATGGGCATAGATTTATTCTGGTGGCCATTGATTACTTTACCAAATGGGTCGAAGCTGTAACTTTCAAGTCTGAACCAAAAAGGCAGTGGTGGATTTTGTTCATTCAAATATCATTTGTCGGTTCAGAATTCCCAAGGTGATCATCACAGACAATGCTGCTAATCTCAACAGTCACTTGATGAAAGAAGTATGCCAACAGTTCAAGATTATGCATCGGAACTCCACTCCGTACCGCCCCAAGGCAAATGGAGCTGTGGAGGCTGCTAACAAAAACATAAAGAAGATACTTCGTAAGATGGTCCAGGGTTCTCGGCAATGGCATGAAAAATTACCTTTTGCTTTGCTGGGTTATCGCACTACTGTTCGCACCTCAGTGGGTGCAACCCCTTACCTGCTGGTGTATGGGACTGAGGCAGTTATACCTGCAGAAGTTGAGATTCCATCTCTGCGGATTGTCACAGAAGCTGAAATTGATGATAATGAGTGGGTCAAGACCCGACTTGAGCAATTGAGTTTGATTGATGAGAAAAGATTGGCTGTCGTATGTCATGGTCAATTGTATCAGAAAAGAATGGCCAGAGCATACAACAAGAAGGTGCGCCCTCGGAAATTCGAAGTCGGTCAGATAGTATTAAAACGTATCTTGCCTCACCAAGCAGAGGCCAAAGGCAAATTCGCCCCGAACTGGTATGGGCCATTCATTGTGACCAGAGTTTTGCCAAATGGTGCTTTGTACTTGACAGACATAGAAGGCAAATGTGTAGATATGGCTATCAATTCTGATGCCGTTAAGAAATATTATATATGATTTGTTGTCTATCTTCAATTGTACTCGGCATGTTCAAAGTTGAAATGAAGAAGGCATTTTGTTCAGCTATCCAAACACTTTTATCATTCGTTACCCTTTTTGAGCCTTTCTTATTTTTCGTTCGAATCCCTCTTTTGGAATCAATAACAGAAATATGAAAATGAAGGAAAGAAATAAAAGAAGAAGAAGGAAAAGAAAAAGAAAAAGAAAAAGAGAAAAAGAAAATGAAAAAGAGAAAAAGAAAATGAAAAGAGAAAAGAAAAAAAGAAGACAGAAAAGAAAAAAGAGGAAAAATGGAACAAAAACAAACAACTTAGTGCTTGAACTACGTTCGACCTGATTCCTTTTAAGGATACGTAGGCAGCCTCACGGCTCGGTCTCATCAAAATAAAATTTTAATTTCCCCAGACCCAAAAGAACTGGGGCAGAAGTTCGGATTTGTAAAAAATTTGATTCCAAAAGTTGTAATTTTAACCCCTATTTCATTTTAAATTACTTTGAGCCTTCATGACACTCTTTCTTCTAACCCTATCCAAAAGCCCACATTACGGTCCAAAGAAAGACCTTCTGATCAATCTTTGAGGATGTCGGGTCAAATGAAATGTTGATATGGTTTATATCAGGGGCAACACCGAGTTCGAGGTGCATAAAAGAAAGCTAAAATGAGAAAGTCTTGTTGGTGAAAACCCTCACGGGCACCGTAAGGCGATGGTGAGATGAGAGAAATCTAAAATGAGAGTCTTATCGGTGAAAACCCTCACGGGCACCATAAGGCGAAGGTGAGTTCAAAGATAAACGGCAAAAGGAATGGGAGCAGGGAAAGATTGGTCTTTGAGGTTGGATTTATGCTATGGGTTGAATACGATTGGTCAAACGGATTAGGCTAATCAGTCCGAAATGCATGTCATGATCACTGGAGCTAGCCAATTCCTTCAGATAAGCCTTTCTAAAATTTCCTCCGCATAATCGTTTGTGTTCACAATTTCTCTTTGTTTCCTTTTGATCACAAAATCATTACATTTTGTTTATTGAGTCTATCTTTGTGAGTTTCTTGCGAATTAGCCATGTTGAGTAAGCGGGAAAGGATTTCAAGCTTACTACCAACTTCTTAATTGCACAAAGCGGAATTTGGCCAAGCATATCGCAATGGAAGTAATCCAAAAGGAGCAATATTTAGTTAACTAAAGGTCAGGCGATAAGGCAAGTTTTGGGGTTTGGAAAATACAAGAATGCAACAACGTTCGGATTAAGGTGTAATGCAATAGATGAGGGTAAGAGATTCGATTTGTTTAGAGAAAATGCAAACCGGCCCCAATCAGAGGTCAAACAACTCTGTGCTCATTCAAATCCCCAGCCAAGCCAAAACTAGAATACATTCCCTAACAGAAGCAAACCTCCAGCAAGGACGCCACACATAACCACCACATTTTAGACTGATAAAATTTTATTTGTTTGAAACAGAAGGCATAGAAGTTGTCAATCCATAAAAGACAAGGCTCGAGAAGCAAAATTGTTATTCGAGTGTTCCCCAAACAGAGAGCACGGCTCAGGTAGATTTAATTTTAGTTTCAGGACCCTCCTGGATAATGAGATTTAATTTTAGCTTCAGTAACAGGCGCCCACCTGGATAACGAGGGAATACAATTTAATTTTAGTTTCAGGACCCTCCTGGATAATGGGATTTAATTTTAGTCTCAGGACCCTCCTGGATAATGAGGTTTAGCTTTAGTTCTCAGGACCCTCCTGGATAGTGGGATTTAATTTTAGTTTCAGGACCCTCCTGGATAATGGGATTTAATTTAGTTTCAGGACCCTCCTGGATAATGGGATTTAATTTTAGTTTCAGGACCCTCCTGGATAATGGGATTTAATTTAGTTTCAGGATTTAGTTTTTAAATTTCTCAGGACCCTCTTGAATAGTGAGACTTAGTTTTTCTAAAGGTCTTAAAAGTCTTTTTAGGCAAGTAAGTTTCAAGTCTCCGCAGATATGCCTAAGTTCCAAACTGGGGCAGAAAGTTTGTTGTTTATTTTACTATCGTGATAGCAGGCGCCCACCTGGATAACGAGGGAATATAATTCAAATTTCACCGGCAGGAGCCCGCATAAAGAACAGGGTCAAGTCAAGTTAGGACTGGCAAAAGCTCGCATCAAAAATGCGAATCAATAGTTTGAGATGCACAAGAAGATTCAAGATCAAGTTCCAAGAAGTTTGTAGATAGGAACCTTGTAATTGGTAGTTGATAGACGTAGCTAGTTTAGCTTCTTATTTTTCATTTTGGTGTAATAAGGAGCGCGTCGAGCAGTAACAGCAGCAGCAACGAAATCACAGCTTCCTGGTAGTCCCAGCTACCTGAACTACACTGACCTGATTCCTTCATAGCCAAGGATATGTAGGCAACCCTTAAGCAGGGTTCGTCAAGCTCTTTTCAATTCGGGTAGGCAAAAAACCCGCAGAATTGCTCATCTTGTCTTTGCCCGAAAACTCTTCGTGCTTTCAAGCAAGAGGGGCAGCTGTGAGCACCTGATTTTTACCGTACCCGAAATACTCTTATAAAAAAAATCATTAAATAGTTTTTTAATTAATTATTAGCCCTTTTAGGATTTTATTAGGTTCTTAATTACTCAATTATTAATTAATTAATTCATAAAAAATACCTAAAATATCATGCATTTAGTTTTACATTTTTTTTTTTTTGAATTGAACTAGTAATTGTTGATTTTATAAGAATTGAGAGAAAATCATAAAAATAGTTTATTTTATACTTTATTAGCTTTAATATTTAATTCATAGAATCTAACATTGTGTTAATTTTATAGTTAATTTAGTTTAGGTTCACATTTTTGATAAATTAAAATTTTTAATTACTAGGTCTTTTGATAAAGAAATAAATAATAGAGAAGAAGAAGTGGATTGGGCTGGCTGATAATCAAATCAGACCAGGCCCAATCAAGTAACCGGATGGCCCAACCCACTTTCCCCCTTTTCAGAAGCCAAAAACGACGTCGTTTCATAATTAGCCCAATCTTCTCGGAACTAATCTACCATTAATATAAATATGTCCTAAAACCAAACCCTACCCCCCTTTTCACTTCCGCCTCTGTTGTTCCCAAACGACCCCTTACCCTCTGTTAACCCTAGCCGCCCTATCACGCCCCCTCTGCCGCCATGGTTGGCTTCCGACCAAAACCCGTCCAAAAGCCACCTAATAACCACCATCACTCTTCCCCGTTTCAATCGGTATACCAAATAGCCTCATTGAACCCAAAACCCGAAATTTTCGTGTAACGAAACCCAAAATCATAAAGTTGAAAGCTTTGGATTGAAGCCGTTTTGAGTCGAAATGAATTTTAGACAAGAACACATGGTTAAAATGAATTTCAATTTTAAAAACAAAATGGTCAGGAATTCGTTCAAAGGTAATCTTGTTCCCTTCCTGTTTTATTTTTAGGGTTTTTGTTTTTTTTAGTCCAATCATCTTCTGCCCTATTTCTTTAGACATTGCATGGCTGTTAGGGTGTCGAGTCAGTAAGGGGCTATGTGTTAAAGAGGCTATGAATGTAATAGCCTCGGAAGTTAGGCCCAAAACAGGGTGGGTATCCGAAATAGGCTAGGGTCGTTTGTTTTGGGCTAAGTCAATGTTTGACTCATTTAAAATCAGGAAAGTCATAAAAATGTTCTAGTGATAGGCAACTGATGAATAGAATAGAACTTTGGGGGTTGATTAGAAAGAAAAAGAAATATAAAAGGCATTTGGCAAAAGCTCTAACGGATTCAGTTAGTCACATGTGCATGCAGGAGGAATTTGTTAGAAAATCTGTTAGATGTGGAGGAAAATACCGTGTGAGTTGGATTAGGAAAGGAATAAAAAATCTAAAAAAAAAATCTAAAAAAGAAAAAGGGGGTCTGTTCTGTTTTTGAGGGAAGGATAAAAAGAGTAGAGAGGTCAGGGAAAAACAGGAGTCGGTCGTTTACAAGAAAACAGTCTAAGAAAAAGAGGGTTTTCCTTTTCAGTATTAGATTCAAAACAAAAACAAGAATAGTTTTAGAATTTGAGAGGTAACCGAGTGTGGAATACATTTGAGCTAAAATCGTGCATTGATTTCCTTGAGGCAGTACGAGAGGCTGTGATTGTTGTTGACGATCTGTTGTTGCTGTTACATAGTCGAGTTTGGTCGTAGCTTCATAGGTACACTCGAACACTTTGCAACTTATATTGGCGATATAAAATAAATGATATGGTATTGTTTAATTCTGTGCATTTGATATGTATGTTAATTGCTTGTTTCACTGCTTATGGCTATTGTTATTAACTACTGGTTCTGATCGTTCACTTAGTTTAGCTTGCTAATTAGTGAAGTTAAAATTCAGTCTAGTTTGGTAAGAGAAGCAAAGAGAAAAGTTGTTTTCATACATGTGCTGGTTTTCATTTTTTGAGGTTTTGTGATTTTTGTGTTCGTCAAAATGTTGTTAGACACTGTTGATTAGTTTCAGTTTGTGTTAATGCAAATTTCAAAAATATCTGTCTTGTTTTTAAGAAGCTGCTGATCGAGTTTCCTTTGTCATTAATCCTACATCCTTCAATTGAACATATGCATTGTTTAAGAATTAAATGAAATGGTTGTTTGTTTTTTTGGAAATTTAACCTAAAGATTTAGATTGTTTGGTTTACTTGATTGGCTATATTCGTGAGTTACTCAATGAATATTAACTATCATGATCGATTTTTTTTCTGAAATAATGTTCATGTTGATTCATGTGGAATTTGGCTTAGTTAAGCAATTAAGATTATAGTTTATTTAGTTAGTTATGTTAAATAATCATGATGTTAAAATCGGACTATGGTTATCTGTGCAAATTTAATGGATACGTTTGCAATTGAGCCATGTTGACTGTTTGGTGAATCGGGGCTATTATTGTAAATTTTAAAGCATAGTTATTTTATGAAGTTGCTAGCCATTTTTTTTTTATTGAATGTGCTTTATATCTGGATTCGCACACTGTAATAATCAAATAAGTGACTGACTTTTCTGGAAAAAAAATCAGTTTGTGGTTCAGACTGTTATAACATACGCATAGTGGCTACATTTGTAATCATGTAAAATCGATTCATTCCTGGGAACAGATTTATCCTACTGCAAATTTTAATTCACAACTTGTTTTCGTTAAGTTGGTTGTGCTTGAGAAATGGTATTGTTAGTATAAATTCAGATTACAATGCATTTGTGAAAGGCGTGGCTACATCTGCAATTAAATGGTGCTGACCTATTTATTTTAAAGCTTTTGTTGTAAAGGATGTTATTAAAACGAATTTCCAAGTATCTTAGTCAAGATATTGACGGCAGCGTTTGTAAGGTCGCCATTACCACGTTTAGCAATGACATTTAATATTAAAAATTACTTTAAGATAATAGAGGTGTGCCATACAATTAATAACGATCACCTATGGCCCTCTTAATTAATTAAAGTGTAATATCAGCGCAAATAAGCCTCGACTCTTTAAACTTTAGCAATTAGATCTTAAACGCAATTAACTACATTGTCATTATGGGTACGGTTCCCGTGACATAGTGACAATGCTAACTTCGGGGGTGCCTTTTAGGTGACCCGGTTTCAATAATTTTCGATAATAAATAATTTTAATTCGAGGCGTGCCATACCAAGTAAAATTGTAAACATATGGCCCTCATCAATTAAACCCTTAGAAAACCGAGGCGCGCTATTTAGCGAATTCCATGGCCCTCGACAAACTAAAAACGCGTAATTTGCTTTAGGCACGTTAGTCTAATAATTTAATTTCCTAAATTCGGGTGCGCATTTATGTGACCCAAATCCCAAAATCTCAATGTTAAATTAAAAGATGTTACAAGTCGCGGGTGCATTTATGTGACGTGATTTGTGACATATTTTGATTGCCATTGCAATTTTCCGATAAATTTTAAAAGCGGAAAAGTAAAATAAGATAAAATGCACTATAGGTCAATAACAGGTATAAAAATCAAATAATAAGCCGATTATGACAATAAAGCGACCGTGCTAAAACCACGAAACCCGAGGGTGCCTAACACCTTCCCGCGGGTTAACAGAATTCCTTACTTAGAATTTCTGGTTCGCAGACTTCGTTAAGAAAGTCAAACCTTTTCCTCGATCTGGGATAAAACCGGTGACTTGGAACACCAATCTAAAATTTCCAAGTGGCGACTCTGAAAGTAATTAAATAATCCCATTTCGACTAATGTCACTTTAATTGGAAAAACCTTTTTATATATTCCTCTCGGGGAGTGTACGAAAAGAGGTGTGACACCAACTGATGTGCGCACAGTTGTGCGATATCTCAATAATGCAAAAGGCAACTTTTTTATGCCACTGCCTAGAACCCTGGACTATTTTTCTGATAATCTTCTTGATATTCTTGTTTGCAGCTTCAACGGCGCCATTGGCTTTGGGCTGATAAGGGGTAGAATTGCAATGTGTAATTTTAAATTGCTCGCACAACTCCCTCATCAAGTGACTATTCAGATTTGCACCATTATCCGTAATGATGATTTAGGAATACCAAACCGACAAACGATGTTAGGATGCACGAAGTCTCCCACTGCTTTCTTAGTGACGGCTTTGAAAGTACCAACTTCAACCCATTTTGTGAAGTAATCAATGGCAACCAACATAAATTTGTGCCTGTTTGAAGCCTTTGGGATTGGCCTAATAACATCCATGTCCAAGCAACAAATGGCCAAGGTGCTGACATAGGATGCAACTCTAAAGGCGGCGAGTGAATCAAAACGCTGTGTATGTGACACTGATGACACTTGCAGAAAAAACTGAAACAATCTTTTTCCATGGTCATCCAATAATAACCTGCTTTAAGTATTTTCTTTGCAAGAACATATTCAGGGGCCCACATATTCCAGAATGCACTTCTTTCATGATTTTCTCATCTTCTCGAAAGTCTACACGTCTCAGCAGATTCAAATCCGGGGTTCTTTTGTAAAAGATTTCTCCACTCAAGAAGAAACTGCTAGCAAGCCTTCAGATAGTTCCCTTTTGATCGCCACTTGCTTGTTCAGGATATTCTTTCGTTTTCAGAAATCTTTTAATATCATGATACCACGATTTCCCATCCGGATCTATTTCAATTGCATTGCAAAGACCATGTTTTACTCGGATTTGAATATCCAAAGGGTCAATATGAGCATTATCAAGTACGGAAGCATTAAGGTCAAAGTAGCTAGTGCATCTGCTAGCTCATTGTGGAATCGAGGAATACACTTGAACTCGATGGACTTCAACTGTTTGCAAGGTCTTCCACATGTTGCCTATACGGGATGAGTTTGACGTCCTGAGCTTCCCACTCGCCCTGGGCTTGCCGAATAATTAAATCAGAATCCCCCATGATTAATAACTCTTGTACATCCAGATCAACTGCCATGTTCATAGCCATGATGCAGGTTTCATACTCAGTGGTGTAGTTTGTGCAAAAGAACTGAAGTCGGGCTATGGCCGAATAGTGATGACCCGTGGGCTAGATCAAAATTGCCCAATCCCTACGCCTTTTATATTTACAGCCCCATCAAAGAACATTTTCCAAGCATTTATGTTCTGTGAATCACTTCAACCGAGCTTACTTCCTCGTCCCGGAAACAAGTGCTTAAGGGTGGTATTCATCAACGACCGGATTCTTAGCTAGATGATCCGCTAAGCTTGAGCTTTCATTGTCGTGCGAGTGACATAGACGATGTCGATCTCGGTGAGCAGGATCTGCCACTTTGCTAACACTTCGAGTGGGCATCGACTTCTGGAATATATACTTCAAAGGATCCATCCTAGTTATGAGATATGCTGTGTAAGCTAGCTAAGTAATGTCTCAATTTCTGGGCGACCTAAGTTAGGATGCAGCAGGTTCTCTCCAACAAAGTGTACTTGACGTCATAACGGTTGAACTTCTTCCTCAAATAGTATATGCTTTGTTCTCTCTTCCCGATTACATCATATTTCCCCAGGACACAGTCAAAAGAATTTTCAAGGACTGTCAAGTATAAGAACAAAGGTCTTCCTAGTTCAAGCGGAAACAACACCGGCAGATTGGACAGATATTCTTTGATTTTGTCAAAAGCTTCTTGCCACTCATCCGTCCATTTAATGACTGCATCTTTCTTTAAAAGCTTAAATATGGGTTCACAGGTCGTAGTAAGTTGAACAATGAACCTGCTGATATAGTTCAATCTCCAGAGGCTCATGGCTTCTTTCTTACTCTTCGGAGGCAGCAAGTCTCGGATGAATTTTATTTTTGTTGGGTCCAGAGGCACCACTTCCTGAGACTCTAATTCAACAAATTTGGGATGATTATCACTACTTGAAAGATGATACCCAGGTGTCGGATCCTGCGGGGTGAAGTAGACCCGTGTTATGCTATGTGGTTTGAAAAGAGGTCATATGTAGGTGATGAGCCCAAGCCCGAAAGGCCCGCTAAAAGGACACATGTTCAAGCCTCTGATGATAAGATACAAGAGTGTTTGGTCTGGGGCGAAAAGGAAAGAGAATACCAAGCAAATATCCATGTTTTAGAAAAAAAGTTGAGGAACCTCCACTTTGAGAAAGACTTGCAAGCACAAGAAGCTAAAGGGGAAAAGAAGAGTCTGATTCGCGAAAATAAAGCCTTTCGTGCCCAACTTCAACAAATGAAAAAAGCCTCTGAAGTGCCGGTCAAAAACTGGAAAGACCAAGAACTATTGCCAATCTGTTAAAAAAAATGCAAGATTATGATGTCTCTCTTGAAAATAGTGAAAAGACATTAGGAAAAGCCAAAGAAGAGATTGGCCAACTAAATGGAGAGGTAAATAACTGTGTGAGGTTGTCACAGCAGATGAAGCAACATCACGATGAAGAGGTCTTCGCCCTTAAGAAAGAATTGGGTGCGGTGGAAGAGGCTTTGGGTCAGCAGTCCAAGGAATTTGAAGTAGAATAGGAACATTGTTATGCATTGCTCAACAAGCTGGAGGATGATGTAGTAAACCTGCAAAACCAGAACAACGAGGTCGGGCGAGTAGTGGAAGCCCGAGAACAGCAAATTATACGGTTGCTCCAGGATCGAAATGCTACTAAACTTAAAATCAAAGAAATAGCTGACTACACCGCAATGAAATGCAACGAATGTGAAGATACGACTAGAATTTTTTTATGTCGAGCTGGCAGCCAAGGCCCTATAGTGATTGACAGATGATTCAGGGCCCTAGTTGGAGTTCGGAAGTCTTGAGTCGTTTCCCATTGTATTAGTTTTCTTTATCGAGTTTGTATGTTTTTGTTCTCGCATCAATCTATTTGTTTGCTGTCCATTTCGAGTATGTTGTTATTTTGAGCCTATATGTCCTTTCTAGAATCAATGTTCGAGTCTTTATAATGAAAACCCAAAAAGATTTTATTAATAAAATATTGAAAACCCCAAAAATTTCTTTGCTTTTACTTACATTCATTTCCCTGAACTACGTAATAGTATGATTCATGCGGCGTTATGATACGTAGGCAATTCCCATCGGATGCGATCATAGCCATAAATCATTTGAGTGAGAATAAAACAAACAAAAGAGAGAACAAAAGAGCAACAAAAACAGAGAAAAACAAAGATTGACAAAATAAGAGGAGAAAAATCAAGAGCGAAGAGAGCGGTAAGACCAGAAGAGAGCATTAAAACCAAAAGAGAGCAGGAAGGAAAAGAAAAGATATATAAAGTGAAAAAGGGGTAATAAAAGCAGGATGAAACACGCAACCATTCAAACACATGGTAGAAGCGTTTAACTGTTTAAGTGCGTTGCAACCCAACGTGCGATTTCCTACCTATTAAATGTCTCAAGCTAACAAGGTTGTTGTGTGTGCCAATTAACCAGGTTTGGTTTACTGGTTGGTTGTGTTGGTAATCTGGCTTCCTATCCCTACTTCACCGAATCAAAAGGAAAGGTTCCTATGGCTTCCGAAAGTAATCTGCCAATTATCAACCCTGAGGATAGCTCGGCACTGGTTATTCCACCGCCAGAGTCAGCTATTGCTGAAGAGAACAGAATGCTACGCCTCCGCATGCTAGAGATGTGAGACACATGGTCTAACAGGAGAGAACCATGCAATCCCTAGGTTTCCTGAGTTGATCCCTAGATCAAGCGGGGCTACCAACGTCCCTATATCCAACACGTTTATCCCATATGGGTACCCCTCAATGTCGACTAATGGTCCCGGCATGCCTTCTGTGGTTTGCCCCCAGGCACCGGTTTCAAGAGCACTACCAGTAATGCTCTCAGCAGCACCTGTCTTCACCACGGCAGCCAAGTATACCCAGGTCGTATATTGAGCCTCCGACTTTTACATTCCAGGGTCGACAATTTCAACCGTACATGAACTATGTCACCCCGGACTCATATACTCAACCTCCATAAAATGAGTTCCCGGCAGAACAAGAGAGAATGATCAAGAATCCCGAGCAGAAAGAAATGGCTCGGAAGATGAAAAGCCAGCAACAAAGCCTAAAGAATATGCATGGTGTAAGCGCGAAAAGAGTGTCTCTTACTCTAACATGTGCATGTTTCCCCATGTCCACTTGCCAGCTGGCTTCAAGACACCAAAGTTTGAAAAGTAAGACGAGCACGGAGACCCGATCGCTCATCTGAAAAGATATTGCAACCAGCTAAGGGGCGCTGGTGAAAGAGATGAGCTTTTAATGGCTTATTTTGGAGAGTCTTGCAGGAATTGCCTCTAAATAGTATATGGACCAGGAGATCGCCCATTGGCATGTGTGGGAAGACCTGGCCAGAGACTTTATCCGCCAGTTCCAGTACAAAGTGGACATTGCACCTGATAGAAACTTTTTGTCCAATCTGAAAAGAAACCCACGAAAAGTTCCATGAATATGCTATCAAGTGGCAGAAACAAGCTGCCAGAGTACAGCCTCCAATGGATGAACCAGAAATGGTCACGGTCTTCTTACAGGCCCAAGAGTCAGAGTACAACCTGTGGCTTCGAAACGACCAAACCTCGAGTCCCGAACATACTAGGTTGATGCTAGATGTGAATACCACTCGGGTGTGGTACGCCATGACACAAAAGATTGTTAGACCCTCAAGAGGGCAGTAGAAGATTTGATCGAAGCTAAAAGCATAGTTCTGAAGGACGAAGAGGCTCCCAATGTGACCAACAATCCGTTGCCCGCTCACAACAACGGGCCGGTTAATGGGATGATTTGTGATAATAAAGAATTTAACCCGGTGGCCGTTATTGCCATTGCTACATCTGAGGAAAAATTAAAGCAGCAGCAAAATTCGGCAAAAATTGAAAAGAAAGTAGCTTTGGTCCCTAAGGTTATTGAAACTAAACCTGAGCCAGCACTCGAAAAGAAGTTAGTTCTTTATGTTCCAAAGGCATCAAAGAAAGGACAGTTTGTCCACAGTATCCTAAAGAAAATAGATGAAAGAAAAATCACATTGAACGTGCCAAAATTGTACATAGCAAAGGGAACATCACACGTAGCATGGGGCCCAAGAATACCACCAAGGCTGACTGAGCCTATGTTTATTAGCCCCGTACCGTAAAGTCCAGTGAAAGATCCTACAATAGTCCCTTGGAACTATAACAAAACAGTTGTTACCTACAAAGGAAAAAAAGTTGTGGGGATGTTAATGAGATGACCCGATCGGGGAGGCACTATACCCCGGACGAGCTGAGGAAAGCTAAGCATAACAAGGACAACCAAATGCCACCAAAGAAACCTGTTAGCAACGAAGAGCCAGAAGAATTCTTTAAGAAAATGAAAACTTCGGAGTACTCGATAGTTGACCGACTCCGAAAGACTCCCTCCCAGATATCACTTTTATCTCTGTTGTTGAGCTCATATGAACACCGAAAGGTGCTGCTCAAAACTTTGAATGAAGCTTATGTTCCAGATGAGACAACAGTTGCACAATTGGAAAGAATGGCTAAGACGTTTTTCGAAGTCAATAAGATCTCGTTTAGCCATAATGACCTGCTTGCAGAGGGAGCAACACACAACAAAGCCTCCACTTGACTGTTAAGTGCGAAGGCTACTACGTGAAAAGAGTTATGTTGGATGGCGGTTCAGGAGTTGATATTCATCCCCTTTCAACACTTTAGAGAATGGAAATCGGTACGGAACGAATCCAGGCCAACAATGTCTATGTGCGAGCTTTTGATGGGATTAAAAGGGATACCATTGGAGAAATTGATCTGGTTTTGACCATTGGCCTAGTGGAATTTGAGGTGGCATTCCAAGTTTTAGACATGGAACCATCGTACAACTTTCTTCTTGGTAGGCCTTGGATTCACGACATCGGAGCTATTCCGTCCACTCTTCATCAGATGGTCAAGTTCGAATACGGCAATAAGAAAATTGTCGTCCACGGAGAAGATGAACAATCCATTTATCGGAACCCCTTAGTCCCATGTCTTGAAGCCAGGGAGGGCAGTGAACACATCGTATACCAGCAATTTGAAGTTGTAGTTGCCGATCAGTTTGAAGAAGGGGCCACGTTACCCCAACCTTGTCTGTCCAGTGCTTTAGTTATGGTTGCTACCCAAATGATCAAAAACGGGTACAAGCCCAGAAAGGGGCTAGGGGCATCTCTGCAAGGCATTACTGAGCCTATCTCCCCGGTCATGAATGAGAAACCTTTTGGGTTAGGCTTCCGACCCACATCAGTTGACAGCACATGGGCCAAAAATCACAAAGAATGGTTGGGCCTTGTCACAAACCATTCCACATCTCTCCCGGTTGTTTGTTAAACCAAAGTATGAGGAAAAAGAAAAAGAAGAAGAAGAAGAGGTGGCCTTCACGGCCAAAGAGATAGATGATATCTCTGGAGCTCTGAAGCAAATGTTATATGACTCCAACATGGTCCAGCTAGGGGAAAGCACAAGCCATGCTGAGATGCATCACATGGGACCTGATTCTAAGCTCCAGGACTGGGAGGTTACCCTATTCCCTGTCAGGCGGGAATCCCGGTAGTCAGTCTTGCTATCTTTTCTACATTTCGGGTTATTTCAAGATGTAATCCGAATGTTTTTACTGTGTTTTCTTCAAATTCTGATGTAAACCCTTCTATCTTTCCAAATCAATGAAATGAAATCAATATTTCATCGTTCATGAATATCTCTTTTTCTTTTTCTGATTTTGCTATTTTTCTTATCTTTTTTTTTTTCAGTTCTAATAATGCGGACTTTAATAACATGACATGCTTGCGGACTGCATACCCAGATCCTAAAACGCTGTCTAACTTTAAAATAATGAATCAGATACGGAATATGACGAAGATGAGACTTTTAGAGAAATAAACCGAGAAGTGGAACAATTTGAGAATAAGCCTAGGCCGAACTTAAATGAAACTGAGCTGAGTAATTTAGGCAGTTCAGAAGAGGTCCGGGCAACAAAGTTAAGCATTCATACAAGTCAAAAAACTAGGGATGCCCTGATCCAATTGTTGTTTGAATTCAAGGACGTGTTTGCATGGTCTTATGATGATATACCAAGATTGAGAGTTGATTTGGTGGTACATAAATTGCCTACTTATCCCGGTTATCCGCCCGTCCAACAGAGGAAAAGAAAGTACAAAATTGATATCAATGACAAGATCAAAGAAGAAATCACAAAACAATTAAAAACCGGTGTGATCCGAGTCGTCCGATACACCACATGGTTGGCTGATGTGGTTTCAGTGCCAAAGAAAGACAGTAAAACCCGAATTTGTGTTGATTATCGGGATTTGAACAAAGCGAGTCCCAAGGATAACTTTCAATTTCCAATATTCACATTCTTGTTGACAATTGCACTAAACACGAGATACAATCTTTCATGGATTGTTATGTTGGATATCACTAGGTACTGATGGATGAAGAGGATGTAGAAAAGACTGTTTTTACCACACCACAGGGCACATACTATTACAGGGTCAATGCCGTTTAGTTTAAAGATTGTCGGGGCAACCCATATGAAAGCAATGACTGTCATCTTCCACGACATGATGCATCAGGAGATTGAGTTCTATGTAAATTATGTGATTATCAAGTCTAGAACGCAAGAGGACCATGTACGGAATCTAAGAAAATTCTTTAAGAGGTTGCGAGAAAAGTAGTTTTTCCACTTTAAGTAACATTATTGAAATAAGAGCCGACGCTTGGAATAATTATTCAAGGTGTCCCAAGTCGTCGGTTTATTTTAAATCCCAATTCAAGAAAATTTGACTTTGTATAAGCCTGCGAAACGCAGAAGACCGGGTACGGAATTCAATTAACTCGGGAGAAGGTGTTAGGCATTTCCGGATTCCGTGGTTTTAGTACGATCGCTTTACAATTATACCTGGCTTAATTAACAGATTATTACGTAATTTAAAACCTATGTGCGTTTTACCTTTTATCGCTTGTAAATTATTTGGTTATTGTAGTTATGGAATTATCTTTGAAACGAATCACGTGTGTGTATTCGTTTTGTTTGGTGTGTCAAAATCATGTCACGTGTACGTGTATACAATTAATAACACTTTATTATTATTAAGATTGTTTCGCCCAAAGTTGAGTGAACGCATATCTTGATTTTAATTTCGGAAATCGTAATTATGTCACAACGTATATATAATCACAATGATTTCATTAAGAGCATGCCTAAAGCAAATTAGCATATGCTTATGAATTATTTCTTTCTAAGTTTGAGATTATCGTGAGGCAATGACTTATGGATAAAAATTATTGTAAAGAAATGATATGATTAAGCTCTTAGGAATTATTTCTGGCGAAATATGATTATCAAAGAATAAGGGGGTGACTATCTTGTTAAAGCCAGATAAATGACCTGATTACTCTTTCCAGTTATCACACAAACTCCCATCCATCTTTATTTATAGAATTGAATTACAAAACTAAAGTCCATTGAGTATTCAATATGCCCAAACTAACCATAGCCCGGGTATCTTTTAAACTAGATTATGCCCACAGTCCACTTCAATTACCTTTGTAACAATCTTAAAAAATAGATTGATTTATAAACACTAATTTATGCATGAATAATCAAATCCAAAACAGTAACTACAGAGTAACGTGCATTCTTTCCTTAATTAAAGACGATTGAACATTTAGATGCACTAATAACATTCATAAGTTGAATAATATTATTCAACAGCCATATATCAATTTAAAGAGAATAGAGCTGACAAGAGAAAGAATAGAAATAGACCTTTAGCGAAGAGAATCTTCTGAAACTTTTATTCAAAATAAACCTCCTACTACAATACCAAAACAAAGAGGACAGCAGGCTCGACCTAGATCGGACGCGATTTTGACCAGGAAACCTCGCCGTCAACTTGAACTCGACCCTCCGAACTCAGTTGAGGAGAACCAGTTTTTACATGATTCTTGGTCACGTTTTTGGGGTTGTTTCATGGCTGAAGTTTGGATATGTTTTGGCTGGAGTTTGGACTGTTTTGGGGCTGGGGTTTGTGGTCTTATGGAGGTGTTTCCAAGTGGTTTATGGACTATTTCTGAAACTGTTCGGTGGCTGTTTTTCAGCAGTGTTTTGGCTGCGTTTTGGCTGGAATTTGGACTTTTTTGAGGTTGTTTCAAGATGGTTTCAAGGCTGATTTAGGGACAGTTTTCAGCTCGTTTTTGGAGCTGAAATGGGGTGGCTTTGGAGGTCGTTTTGGGACTGTTTCGCAGCTGGGTTTGGCTGCATTTTTTGCTGGGTTTGGGGTTGTTTTAGGTGACGATTTTGGTGGTTTAGGGACTGTTTTCGGGTAGTTTTCGAGGCTGATTCAGAGCTTATGTTTGGGGGTATTTTTGGAGTTATTTCTGGTCGTTTTTGGTGTGTTAAAGAGCTGGTTTCGGGTAAAAATGGTGAAGGAAATTGTGAGACTCAAGGTTCTTTCATGGTGGCTTTAGGTTGGGATTGTGCGGAGGAAGAAGAGGGTTTGGGGGCTGCTACTCTATTCTTCTTGCTTGGCCTCCCTTTTTCGTTCTCTGTTTTTCCCCAGCCCCTTTTTTGTACAAAGAATGTCCTCCCCCTTTTGTGTGACGAGTGTGTGTATTTATATTGTGTACGTGACTTGGGGAGAAAGAAAAGAGAGGGCAAGGACGAGTAAAAAATATGCTCAATTTGACTGTGTGTGGGCATCTTTTCTTTTTGGCCAAAAAGGACGTGTGTGCACTCTAAATTGAAAAAGATCAGAAAGGATCAGAAAGAACTCTTGAGCAAGTGAGTTTGTTATGCAACTTTGTCCATTTGTGATGAGTTGATGATTTGTCCACATACAATTTGCTCTTCTTTTCTTTTAGTTTTTGACTTTCTTTTCCAAAGGATATATAAATAGACAAAATAAAAATACTACTCCCATTTAATTAAACGGAAAAATGCATAAGTACCCCACCGATGACCGAAATCCCAACTACACACTTTTTCTTTTCGGGGGTCCTGTTACCCCGCTGAACTATTTTAAAACAGAATTGTTACACCCTTGAAAGGCCACAACCACATCATATGTTGGTCGTTGAAGCCACGCGCCAGGTACATTTAATTAGGAATTTTTTTAATCTTTTCTTATTCTTTCCCTTGTTTTTTGTTTTATTATTCTACTCTTTTTTTCTTTTTCTTTTTCTTTCCCTTCTCTTCCTCCAATTACGTACCTTCTTCCCAAAATATGACCGCCTGCATCCCACAAAATTCTTTTTAGATTTCCTTTCTTCTGTCCTTTCTCTTTCTTATTTATCAAACCCGAAATTATTGTACAGTGGATCTGTTGTTAATATAATGGACCTGCTGCTGAAAGTTCTGCAAAATTTGGCCGGAAAAAATGGATTTGGATGGTCGGAAAACTTTCTGGCAAGGGACTTCCTTCACAACCTGGTTAATTTTCTTGCAAATTTAAGGACTGATAATAGGAAAATTTTCTACAACCCCGAATCCTTCGCAAATTTGTTTACTTCTCAAATTATTTAGAATGAAACTGAATTACTGAGTTGTTTAAACAATTTTTGTCTTCTTAAAAAGCTAGTTACACTGAGGGAGATAGATGAGAGAGAGTGAGGTCGTGGTCGCCGGCCAGCCAAGTTGTCGGGACGGCGGCGGCGGCAGACCCAATAAGAGAGAGACGATAGCTGCTGGAGAGTTGGGAAAATAAGGGATGCAGCTATGGACTTAGGAAAATAAGAGGGTGGGGAGTATAAATTAGGGTTTCAGTGGCGAAGAAATTTGGGGGTTGTGACGCGGTGGTGTCATCGGCTATGTTGCTAGTTGGGTGGAGGAAGAAAAAAAAATTAAAAAAGAGATACAAATAAAAAAGAAAAGAAAAACTAAAAAGTTGTATATATTTAATAAAAGGCATATTAAAAATAAAATTTTAGTATTTGTTTTTGTTGCTCACTCTCTTAAAGAGAGTGAAATACACTCACTTTGCCACGTAAGCATTTAGGGAGGTAATAATTTCATTTTAAAATAGTTAAGGGGGTAATAGGAAACCCCCCCCCCCCCTCCACAATAGGAAAAAGTGTGTAGTTGGAATTTGGAACTTCAATCATAGGCTAGGGGGATACTTATACATTTTTCCTAATTAAACTAACAAGTAAAAATAATACTTACCTAGTTCTAATCTAAAAATTATTAAAAATAATTCAAAATCACCAACTTACTAAAGTTAAGAGAAAGCATATTTTTGTGAGTTTTCTTTTCTTTTGCAAATTATAACGAAATTTAATTCTCTAAAAATTTGAATCTTTTTGTTGGTTTTCAATTTTCTCACATAAAACCTATAAGAAACAAAAGCTAAAATATAAAGATCAAACTCAAAACAATTTAAATACTAAAAAGTGGTAAAAACTCAAATATAGTCGAAAAGTAGGTGCTCACACTCAATACTGATTGTCATAAACGATGAAAACCTCTGCACAGATTACCATTACCACCTCCTCTAGGGATTCTTATGTCTATGTTAATTTCTAGGTGGAATTCATGGTATTGCCTCCATTTTTCTTTCTTCTTATATTCTTTCAGACTCCTCTAAAACACTAACTGCCCTGTCCACTGTCCAAGCTAACCACCTTAATATCACCTATTAAACTGCACCGTCAAAGAAAGACGGGATGAAAATGAGATCTTTAAGATGCAATAACTGCATATTTTATCCTACAGAGAACTCCCCAAGCATTTCGACTACCAAGAAATCCCTTCACATCCCATGCCAATTTATGGAAATGCCTTTGATGAGTCCAAAAATGCACTTACACTACAGTCAACAAATAGGATTGAAACTCTGTCGTGTAAGATATATTTTGCAACATTTGGTGCCAGAGGGCAAAACAGAAACAAAGTTTAAAAAAATAACATAAGTGTCTCAGCTAGAATACAACTACAGTCAAAATAGCTCGTTTATTCATTGTGCACAGCTTTTCGTGTGGCTGAACACGGCCCTTGTTCCATTCTGCTTCTATTCAGTACTTTCCTCCCATGTTGCCACCTACTTTTAAGTATGTTCCCCTTGTTTTATTCTTTTTTCTTGGATAAAATCTAAATTTTTTAATTTAACTCTATCCACCATTAAGTATTCAGTAAAGTTTAGGTTCCTAGATGGCAAAAACACTGATCAGGGGACATCCCTATTGGTCAATATACCACACAGGCACATACAACAGAGGAGACACCTTAAGCTAAGGGGCGTCAATTACATTGTGTATGTTGAAGTGTGTAACCATCCCATATAAAAGCTTAAGCTGTTAGAGAGAAACACTTTTATTTACTTAATTATGTCTCCAACAGTGTAGTTAGGAATTTTTTTATTTTTATGTATATAGACTATATGTGGAATCCCATTAACTTTTTCGTGTGTTTACCTCTTTATATTTTGACACCCCTTAGTGAAATTCCTAACTCCGTCATTGGGCACACACATATGAATCTCAGTTAAATGTTAATCAATTGAATATTATAGTGATGGCTAACAAGAATGAAAGATGCATACAGTGAAAAACAATTACTACCTATAAAAATACACTTTGTACCAAGGTGCAACAAGAGGAGATTACTAACCAGTCGACCTGCAAACACATTGCAGAGCTGTGGAGCTTGGTATATTGAACCATCCAATATATAATAAGTCAGCATCGGTGTAACCTTCTCGGGACTATCCCTCTTTTGCTTACGGATGACAAAGAGATGTGGCTCCATAACTTCACTCAGCGTGTATTCGCTGCCCGTCATTTTCCTGCACATCAATTAGCAAATGATTTAATTATATGCACTGTTAAATAATCTTTACACTATCAGCTTAGTTTAACCTGTAATGATAGGTTAGCTACAATTTTTATCAGGTTAACAAGTAATGATTATAACAAAGATTTACTTGCAACTACCTTATAAATGACCTAATTGTAAGTATATTTTTACAGAACTTAAACTCTAGCAAATAATAGGTCAATTGCACTGTAAATTAGTTGTGCATAAATCTAGAGGTAATTTGTTACTGATTGTTCAGGTTAATGGGACCATTAATTTGGGGTGTGTGTGTGTGG
>MCJB01053003.1:0-21173 GCA_002018475.1 Nicotiana obtusifolia
TTAATCAACCCCCCTCGAAACATTCGGGGGCTATACAAACGAAGTATATGGTCAAGGGTAAAAGGATGATCACCCTCGACCTTATCTACAAAAAATCGAAAGAGATATACGATCCGCCACATAGAGGGGTGGATTTGACCTAAGGTAACTTCGTACCTCCTACAGAATTCTACTATTATTGGATCTATAGGCTCTATTGTGAATGGGTAGGTGTACACGCTAAGATACCCCTCTACGTGTGTGGTGATAGCTTCGTCAAGAGAAGGGACCACCACCTCCTTATCAGCCCAATGACATTCCGTCTTCACCCTATCGAGATGTTTGTGGGTGATAGAGCTGATATAGTCAGACACGGGTTCGCCTCGACCGGGCACCGATGAGGCCTTTTCGACCTTAAAGTCGGAGCCAGTATGACACCTTACAGGGATGAAAGCCTTCAATGGGGGTTCCAATGAAGGCTCATCAGTACGAACCGTCTCAACGGGGGGACTTTGCCTTGAAGGACTGATTTTGAAGTTTTTGCCATCGAAGTAATAGGAGCAGGAACTAAAAGAAATTTAAGAGGGTTATGAGTTCTTTCTAGAGAATGAAATCAAAGAAGAAGTTTGAAAGGAGTAATTTTGTCAACAAGCGCGAAGGTGAAAAGGTTAATCCGCGGTTAAAAGGACTATATATACTCCACCAAAGGCGGCGGCACTTAGTACGAGGCGACCAAGCATTAAATGCGCGCATTAAATGCCTGCAGCAGGCACGATAATCTAGGATGGGACCTGTGATGATTGCTTATATTGGCACTCGCGTACGTCATAAAGATGCCGTCACGCCTAGGTTGCCTTCGAGAACAAGTTAGAAGACGACTTTGTCCATGTGTCGTGAGTAATGTATATATCGGTCACTTGCTTCAAGGAATCGGAGGACAAGAATTCATATCGTTTATTATCCTTACTCTCTAATAAACAAGGGGACTATCTGTATTGAGTCGGATACATTTATATGAAATCGGGTCGGTTACAACCAAGTGCAAGCGGGTCAGACACAACCTAAGGAAATCGGAACGGAGACAGTATGAGGCCGAACTTTTCCGGCCCGGGATCGAGGAGTCGGGTACGACAGTCGGAGCAGCCGGGACAAGACGATCGATATAACTATCGAGGAATACTAAGAGATTAAGGACCGGCCTCGAACCGCAAATCTCGCCACTCACCGGATATTTCGCCAACAGTTAATTATCTCAACCGTCATTACCGTTATGCCACGATTTGAGGGGATTCTATCCCGAATTTTAGGGGATTTATCTTGTAATTAGTTATTTACCTTACTTAGAACTCTTGTTTGGGCCTATAAGAGGCATATTTGGTCCACCATTGTAAGGCATCAGATTCTCTCAACTTAACCATTATTTTTCTGGCTGTTTGATACTGTTCATACGAGGATTCTATCATTTTCTTATTGTCCATCTCAATACACGATTTTGTTATCTTTCTTCTTATATTTCAATTGCTTTTACCATATTGTTATTGAGTATTAAATTAGTTTACGTATCCTTAGCACTACGAACAAATTCAATTGTTATCCGGTTTTAAGGGTAAACAAGAAGCAAATTAATTGTAAAAAAAGATAAGAGCACTTTCTGATCAATGAGGCTGCCACATTTTTGACTTGTTTGTTTATTTAATCTTGTTTGACTTTCCAAATTCCTTCTCCCTTTAAAATACAAAACCCTCCCTTGACGCTCCATCTCCACCATTCAAGGTTTCTTGCTTCTTCTTCTTCCATTGATTTCTTGCATCATTTAATCTTAAACTTGGGAGGTACTATTCTCAGTAGTTTTTCCCCTATAATCCTAAAAGGAATATATTTTTTTGGAGTTAATTTGCACCATTTTGTCTCTTATTATTATCTGATATGATGCCTCCAGAGGACAAAAGACATTGTAGTGGAACTTTACCTTTCGATATACTGAGCAACCTTCCTGAGGATGTACTTGATGATATTCCGATACGTTTGCCTTTACCAGATGCTGTGAGAACAAGCATCTTATCAAGGAAATGGAGATATAAATGGTGTAGACTTCCACAGTTAACTCTTGATCAAACACTTTGGAAAATACACCAAACAAGTTGCTTTGAAAATATTATGCGCCACATTTTGACCCTTCATGAAGGACCAGTTAAACAGTTTACACTCTATATTCCGTATTTGGAAGGCTTTCCTTATATTAGAAAGTTGATAGGGTTCCTCTCTGAAAATGGCACTGAAGATCTTCTTCTTAAATTTCCGATCAGGGAGAAACCATACAAATTGCCTGCTTCATTTTTCAAATGTTTGCAATTGAGGCATTTATCTCTTGAAGATTGTTTAATATCTCCTCCACCAGGAGGTTTTGGAAGGTTAATTAGCCTGAAGCTATACATTATTACAATTTTGTCCACATTGCTTGGAAGCTTAATCTCTCATTGCCCGTTGCTCGAGCAATTGCTGCTTGAAATCTCAGATAATTACAGCGGTGTCACTGAAATTAATGCTCCCAAGTTGAAGTCCCTTGACTTCATAGGCAGAGTAAACTTTATCTATTTAAAAACTATTCCTCTTCTGGCACAATTATCACTTCCTCTTAGGGGAGACTGTACCCTGGAATTAAAACATCACATTACTAGGCTTTTTGAGTCTTTTTGTGCTCTCGAACATCTCCACTTGGATAACCATAGTGTCAAGGTAAATGTGCTTTATAACTTCACTGTAATGCATTTTCATAGATGGAACATATTTTGGGCTTTGAGTCATCCTTTAATTTGGGATTTTCTTTCTAGGTATTGGCTGCAGGTGCAGGAGAAGTACCAACTAGTCTTCCCTTTCATCTTAACTGTGGGAAACATCTTTACCTCTTTGATCTTTATCATAGTGAATTATATTTTGTCGCCTGTGCTTTGTGCTTGATGAGAAGCTTCCCATATTTACAATATCTGGAAATCAAGGTTCTTACTTAATCATTTGGTTCTTTTCTTTAGTTCAACCTCGGATCCTCATTAAGATTTGGTGTTTTTATTATTCTTTCTTAGGTGGATAATAGTGGGGTATCTCTAGCTCTGGATTATCTTGATTTGGAAGGAAGGTTTGGAGATACAACATTCAACCACCTCAGAGTAATTGTGATTGGGAGCATTCGAGGGACAAATCCTCACGGCATTCAGGCGAGCCACCCAGTGGTGTGGTACGTAGTGGGTTTAGTACGCCTTGCCCAAACAAACAGCTCCGAAACAAAAAAAAAGGTGCATGGTCAAGTCCGCATGGCCCTTATGGGCTGGGCCACACACGTGCTACAATGGCAATTACAATGGAAAGCAAGGCTGTAAGGCGGAGCGAATCCGGAAAGATTGCCTCAGTTCGGATTGTTCTCTGCA
Organism: Nicotiana obtusifolia; assembly: GCA_002018475.1. Taxonomy (NCBI): domain Eukaryota; kingdom Viridiplantae; phylum Streptophyta; class Magnoliopsida; order Solanales; family Solanaceae; genus Nicotiana; species Nicotiana obtusifolia. The sequence goes on from MCJB01053003.1 coordinate 3,402, forward strand.
ACTCAGGAACATGAAGTCTGCAACTGGTCAAGCTTCTTTTGGCAAAGTCTCCTGTTCTTCTGAGAATCATAATTGAGGCATCGACCTATGAAGATTATGAAAGTATCAAATCACTAGTTGAGCGGTCAGATATTTCAGTGTGCATCACCTAAAGCAGAAGTTGTCTTCAAATTAACTAGTACTAGTATATAATTACAATCCTCTTTGATCTTCACACAGCTTTAATCAAACATATCTTTGGCTAAATTGTTTTGGAAGTTGAAGCGACTTGATAGAAAAGGAGTGTTGATGTAGTAGTAGTAGTATATCATTGTGTTTTGCCTTACCATAGGTCGAGGTAATTTAGGATTGATGTTTTGACTATTCTGTTTCGTGCGTAATGAATTCGTCCTCACTGAAGTTAAGACTTTGGAACTGATGCCGTGGTTTATTTTGAACTTCATAGTAAGTTGCTGTGCGTTAATTTTCTTATGTTATGGTCATTAATATATTTTCTTTCATCAAACAACAGATGAGTCACTAAGTATTTATGTTTCGTGCTGTGTGTCATTCAACAAAATTTTATTGTATTCATCATTTGCACAAATGCAAATTTTGCTTGCTGTTATCTCTTTTTTTCCTTTTTGTTATTTTGGTGTATTCTTTTGAAATGTACCACTAGTTGTCTGCAGTAATATACCTGACCCCAAAATTTAATCTCTTTTGCTTTGATGTAACGACTTTGGTGTAGATTGCATATAAGTCATTCAAATGAGCAGTGGCAGATTCTTGATTTATGCACCAATGTCCAATGGTATCTAACACTAAAGCCACTGCTTAGGAAGAGCTTGAGAAATAAATTCTGGAGAGAAAAAATGATCATCTTATAAAATGTATAAAGGATTTGTGCTAATATCAAATAAAACTATCACCTAATAACCTCTTTGTGTCTGTTACTAGACAGCTTAATGCATTCCAAAAAATTAGCTTAAAAATATATATGCATATTATGTTTTCATGACAATGAACTGACAAGCCTGCAAAGTTCATTTCTTGTTCTCGTGGTCTTTGGCATTACGATTTTAAGAGTGAAGTTATCTGCTTCTCATCCAGATTTTTGGTGTATCTCTGTCCCTCAAGTATCTTACTAGCCTATTATAGCAATCATTATGCAATATGGGAACCGAGCATAGATGGAAATTTTACCACCAAGTCAGTCTGGCAGAGCATCACAGAACAGAGGCAGATGGATCAGTTAAAAGGCAAACGGTATGGCACGAGAAGCTTCCTTTTAACAATCATTTCTGTCTTGGAGATTAATTCAAATGAAATTGGCATTTGATGATGCATTGGGTAGATTTGGTAACAATATTGTCTCTAGGTGTGTTTGTTGTGTTAATCATAAAGTAGAGAGAATGCAGCATGTATTTGTTGAGAGTGACATTGCCAAACAGTTATGGAACTTTTTTGGCTCCCCACTAGGAATATCTACTGGTATGACTGTTAGAGATATATTGGATGTTTGGTGGAAAACACTGGCCAAAAACAGAGTTCATAAGATGATTCTAGACGTCGCCCCTGTGGTGGTCTTCTGGGAGATATGGAAGAATAGGTGCTCCTGTAAATATGGGGATCAGAAGATGTGATACAGGAAGATGCGACATCAGATATGGTGGACTATCAGCAATATACTTGGTTTAAGTTTTCCCTCATGTGTGTTGGGAAACACTTCGATGAGATCTGTGATAAAAGTGAAAGGTTGAAGCCACTACCTAGATGGACCATTGTTCAACGGCTTAAGCCTGCAGAAGATTGAGATAAACACAGATGGGAGTTATTCCCAAGACAAAGCAGGAATTGGGGGGATTGTCAGGGATAGTGTTGCTAATATGATCATGGCCTTCTCAATCCCAGTTATTTGCAACAGTAATAACCAAACAGAAGCACTTGCAGCCAAGTTTGGAATTGAATGGTGTATGAAACAGGGGTATTTGGATTGTATTCTTGAACTGGATTCACTGATAATAGCTAACATGGTGGTGGACAGAAAGACCAATAATCTCAAATTAAATTAAGTAATTGAAGAGACTTCTCAGATCTTGCTCCAAGTGAATTGCAGTATGTAATATGGCCATTAATTTGGCTTATTTTCAAGTGGGGGTCAAGTCTTCGTGACATTTGCCATGACATAACACTGTAATAAAGTTTGTGGACCAAATTTTCATGACATTTGCCATGACATAATATCCACTATAACGCAATTTGTGGATCAAGTTTTCATGACATTTGTCATGACATATCCACTGTTAGGTCAAGGATTTCTTGCTATAAATAGAGGAGTTTCTCCCTATTTGAGAACACACCAATTCAAGAGCTTTTTACTCTTGTCTTTCTTTCTCCTCCTTTATTTCATTATAGAGTAGTTTGTAAGAGAGTGCGTGTTGGGAAACACTTGTATGAATCCTTTCTTTGGAGCAATCTTGTGAGGTTATTCTCTTGGGGTATTTGGGATTAATTAGAGTACTTACTCTAATTTTTTACTCTCTTTTGTGCTCTTGTTAGTATAGTAAATTTGCTCCTCTCCGCTTGTGGACGTAGGTCACCTTGACCGAACCATGTCAAATTTGTGTCTTCTTTATCTTCTTTAATTGCCGTCATTGTTGTTACAACCCGTAAAATACGTACATTTAATTATGCCAAAGGGTAGTTTACGTAAAAGGAACCAAGAGCCCGTAAAATGGTTTAAAGTTAAGAAAAAGGAAGAAAGTGTCGAAAAGTCAGATATGCGGACCGCAGAACACAAATGCGGACCGCATATCCAGCACCAGGATCGCAGAATGAGGCAGAACCCTGGGCTGAGATTTTGTCCGAAATGCGACCAGTATGCGGACTGCAGAATGAGAATGCGGACCGCAGATCTGACACCCTCCATCGCAGAATGAGGCAGAGTACTGGGCTAAACCAATGTCCAAAATGCGACCAGAATGCAATCGCATTATGGAAATACGAACCGCATTCTGGCCCCTTCTGCGCCGTATAGTGCAACAGATTTTTGAGGTGAGATCTGCGACCAGAATGCGAACCGCATACCCTGTCTACGGCAGGTATGCGATCGCATTTCTGACATTTTTCAGGACCGTGTGCCACTTACTCCTAGGCCTATAAAAGGGACCCAAAACCCGTTCCTTCTTCATTTTTATGAAACAAATACTCAGTAGAAAGCCCTCAGACGACCCCTCTCAAAGCTCTCACAACTGAACAACCAAATCCCTCTCTTCCAAATCCTAAATTGAAGAAGGGAAGCACGAAATTGAAGAACTAAGGGAAACCCTAGCTGAATTTTCCCCTCCTTACAAACCCACATTGAAGTCAAAAGCCTAGAAATTGAGGAATAGAAGAAGAAGGTCAAATAATTCACATGCAAGGTAAGCTACTACTCCCTTTCATGTGGTTTTCCCCTAAATATCCATGATAGGTGGTTGCATGCCTCTAAGAACTTATGATAGTATGACTAGAAGCCATGAAATCAAAATAGGTGGAGTTAAACGAAATGGGTCATGATTTATTGAGGATTGTAAATAGGTTGCATGTGCTGTAAATACATTTAACGAAGTAAGGGGAGAAAGGTGTAAAGAGTCACCACATAAAATTTGGGAATTTGGTTATGATAGCCATCATGCTTAGTGCGTAACCGTTGAGCCGTTCGTTAATTGTAGATTAAATAATTGTGGCAATTTTCGTAGCTTGAGAACCGACGCAATAAGTTCCAGGTATGTAAGACTATACCGTTCCTTCTTTTGCATGATTCCTGTTGAATACAATGCCCCGAATGAGCCCCAAAGAATATTCCATTCTTAGAAGCTAGTATTGCGTATGTTGTTCTTCCTTTCATGGATTGATTATTCTTGCTTCATGGTAACAACGTTGATGGAAGTCCTTGAGTCCCATAATTCTATTGTTAAAAAGGTATTCTTAATTGCACGAGGAAGAAGGAGTAATAAATATAACAAGTCAAGAACACAAGACCTAAGTAAGCTTGCAATGTATTACGTTTATATGCATATGTGTGTATGACTGAATTCGTATGACCGCGCCTAATAAAGGCCGGGTATGTTGTGACCGCGCCTGATAAAGGCCGGGTATGTTGAAACCGCGCCTAACAAAGGCCGGGTATGAGCCCACAGAGGCATATGATAATGAGCCCACAGAGGCAGATGATGATGAGCCCACAGAGGCGTACGATGATGATGAGCCCATGGAGGCGTATGTGATTGTATGTGATTGTGTGTGATTGTACGTGGTAAAGTTCATGCAATTGGTTACGGTAACATTAAATGAATATGAAAATGACAAGCCCACAGTGGCGCAGGTAGTGGTTTAAGGTAATGATTACGTAATGCATCCGGTAATGTGAATGTATATGAAATTGGCAAACCTTGTAAGGGTGGAAATATATCTCTGTAATGATGAAAATGGGTCCTATAATAATAATGTTATGGTTAGCTGCCCTTAGAGGCCGTTCCGTCGCCATGAGTTGTCTGTTTCTGTTCTAATGCTTATATTACTGCTTTCATGTTGTATTCCTGTCTTACATACTCAGTACATTTTTCGTACTGACGTCCTTTATCTTGTGGACGCTGCATGTCGTGCTGCAGGTCCTAATAGATTGACAGACGGAGCTCCCCCTCCGCAGTAGGCCACCAGTTCAGTAGATATTGGCAAGACTCATCCTTCGGGCTTGCTACATTTTGGTATGCATTTGTATAAACATCTTGGGGCGTGTCGGGGCCTTGTTCCGACTTAGGATGTTTAATGTCTGTTCTAATAGAGGCTCAATAGACAATACCAGTGGTGTGTAGACAGTGATTGGCTATGTATAAATAGGTGTCAAGGTGTATCTATGCCTAAATACAGTGACACGTTTCCATGAATGTTTGTATGTATGTATGTGACCCCAATGAGAGGTCCAATTGAATGATCTTCTTGTTTGAAATAATAAGATAGCTGAAATAAAGGGGTTCGCCGGTACTCTGCGAGCAGGGTCCGGTGCCCGTGTCGCGGGCCCGCCGGGCGGGGCGTGACAATTGTCAACTTGTATTGTCTTTGTTATTGTTACTATAATGTTGTTTGGCTATCCCGATCCTTAACACAGTATTACACACTGTTATATGGAAGCCAATCAAGTGGCTGATGGCTTGACGAAATTTGCAGCAGATTGTACCGAACCAAAATTGTTCTATAACTGGCAGCAGCTTCCCAGGATGGCTAAAGGACCCTTCCGGTTACTCAAGTGGCAGTTGCCCAGTATTAGAATTAGATACAATAAGGCTAATTATTATGTTAGTTGATGTAAATTTTGTATATCCTGACTGGAAGGCATAGGTGCTTCAGTCAGTTTTTGAAGGCAGATGGCCTATGATGTAAACACTATTTGCCTTGGTTATAAGATCAGTACCCAGTTGTTGGGTGGTAAAAAAAGACTAGTTTAAAGCAAAAAAAAGGACCTTTTCTCTTGTTATAAAAGTCAGTAGAATCTTGAAGTAGCTCTGCATTTTTGCTTCCATTGGTAAGCTATCAACTTTCTTTTGGCTTCCCACAAGGAGAAAACTGACAAGGTAGATAAAGAGCAAGCAGTCGATAATCTGGATGATAAATCCATACCTCTCTTGGAAATACTCAATGACTGATTTCATGTTCTTTCCTCGTTAACAGGAAACTATTAGGAGAATATCTTTTATATTAGGAGAATATCTTTTATATTAGGAGATTATATTTTATATTAGGAGAGTATCTTTTATGGTAGGAGAATATCTTTTATTATTCCATATCTTCCATTGATTTGACTTAGTCCCTATACTAATCCCTATTGGTCTTTGATTTATATTCTAGCACTATAAATAGGGATCATGTAAACCATTGAGAATCAACAAAGAAGATCATATTCCTTCAGAAACCTGTAATGAGCATAAGAAACGCAAATCATTAAGAGCTACAAGAATGAAAAAGGAAAAGAAAAACCGAGCTATATGAAGCTAAAAGTACGTATCTCCGTTGTTGGCTGTGACATCAACCCGGAAATTCAGTAGTTCCTTCGAATATATCCCCCAGTTTGTAACTTCAACTTCGATTAACGCGCAAGTGATCAATTAGCTTTTATCTAAAGCAATAGATTTTGGCATTAAGGGTATCAAGGTCTTGAGTCCTAGTAGACAGTCAGATTTTCTGTTTAAAGAGCATTGAGAATAATGAATAATCTGGCAACGATCTGGGAAATCTTTAAGAGAGCATCGAGAATAACGAATAATCTGGAATGATATGGAAAAGAACGCTTTTCTAGACTCTAAACATTGCTGCTTTATGGTTGATTTCTTAAGAAAGTTAAGGACGGACTAATTTGATTCATTTGTGTAACATGTACCTTTACTTGATGTGCATCGAACAGTGGCCTTGAGCTAACATCTTTTGCCAAAAGTTGAGCAACAAATTCAACAACGTGGGAGTGCTTCAATGACATGTCTGTTTGTTTAAAAAAAAAATTATCGTAATCGCCTGATCGGACAAATAAAGTTGGAAAATTTCAATGTTTACAGAATTTATGATTTTGTCCTACCAATATTGATTGACAATCCCATGTGAGTAGGTTTTATGCTCTGGTGGAACCCCCTCCAAGACTGTAAACCATTACCTAGTGTATGTGGTTTTCTGATATTAGGAGAATAGAAGAATCTCCCTAAACGAACATGAGAAGAACTAAATAGTGGTAGATAACTTGATTTAGTTACCCAAAAATACTATGGGAATCAGATAGCAAACAAATTGGGCTTGGCTCGAGGTCGTTATATTGAAACAAAGCTAGGTTGAGCGTGGCTCAGACTCGGTACTAAAGAAAACTGTAGAGCTCCTAATTTCAGTACAACCCACAGTCCCGCACCAATGTCGTTATGTCACACCCATTCTCCAGCTGACTTGGACGGCCTAAAGAGTGTGTCCCATTCAATTACATGAAGTAATATTGCAACATGCACGAGTAAACTGAACACCCATTGTAATCTATAAAACTAACATAAGTTACAAGGTCAGGTTACATCATTGTTTATCTGAACCTCGTCCTCAACAATGGCTTTCTCCAATTTGCTAGAATCTCCATTTCGAAGCGCACTATCCACTATATCTCTAACAATCTTGAGAGCATACAGTAAAAATCCCAATGCATCAACGGATGAAGAGGAGGCACCATTTGCATCTCCAACCTAGTCAGAAGAAAGGATTTAAGAGATTCTAACCAATCTGAAAGTTAAAATGTCAAATGTAACAAAAATCCTATCCTACACGTGGATCAATCAATTGCGAGTTGCTTCTCAAAATGTCAAAATTACTCCAAACACAATAATTTGAATTGCCATAATAAAACGGCTAACCTTTTCCAAATTGTTATTGCTACACTCGACATCGGCCCGTTGAAAATATGCACAACTCTTAAACAGAATGATACAGTAAAACCAATGTTATTAATACAATCAGGACAGACAATTATTGAATACAAGTAGAAAAAATAATGGTAATAATATTCACTAGACATTGGTAGTAGTGCTGCCCAATTGTTCCATCTTTCTTGCTATTACCAACTATGCGCTTCATATTCCCTTTATAGCAAGGACAATAGTTGACCAAAAACTACAAAAATGCAAGGAAAAAAAAAGTCAATATAAGCCGTAAACCTTATGTGAAAACAAACAAAATAGGAGGCAGGCAGGCAGAAGAGAAGAAATTCCTAACCTCTGGTAACACTTCTTTTCGCGTAAAAATTTCTCACAGACAACTCGTGCCACATCATAATTGTCGTAGCTGCAATTGGCACTATTTGGAAATCCATCAACGCTCTGTTTGCACTCGATCCATTCTAAGTACACTCGGGTATTTTACCAACAAAAACGACATACTTTCTCATTTAATACCAATAAAAAAAATAATGGCAGAAGCAACCAAATAAATAATGATAACAAAAAAGAAACAGAGGAAGAACACAAGTCACTGGATCAAGCAGCGAGCAGGATTGAGAAAAGTAAAGTCAACTTCAGCAATTGAGCTATTTGGTCATTCTGCCATGGTATTCATTGTTTCAGCATGAGTTTCTCAAGTAAAGCTTCAATTGGGAGATTAGCAATAGCGTCGTTCGGATTTTCAGGTACTTCATGTTTTAATCAATAACTGACTCCCCGTACATGATTGAAGAGCAATCGACTCAGAATATGTCCCCAATAATCCAACTAGGAGGTATGACAGACAAGACCAGATATAAGACATCATCATCTTTCTCAAGGAGAGAGCAGGCTTGAAAAATGATATTCCCGATGATGTGGCAACAGATTTAAAGATTAAGAAGACTGAATTTTCATATGGGCAGATTAGTTACGAGTGCCCATTTATTTTGCATAGTTGCCTTCTTAGAATATCAAGCTTTATTTGACTTGTTTCTTCAACGGCCAATTTCATGATCTATAGTGTTAATGATAAAAAAACAGGAATAAAATTAGTTTCTTATTTTCTTTTTAGCTTTTCTGATATTGAAAGATTTTAGTACTTGTGATAACTGCTGTGAAGTAACTACTATGAGGTGTACATAACAAAAGGCGTCTAATTTATCATATCATACTATATTTATAAACATGAAAATCATTAGTGTGGAGTTATTTCATAAACAATTAAATGACCAAATTATCCTTACAATTTACCCTCTAAAATATCCCCTTTTGTAATTTATACTAAAGACTAAACATTTAATAGGTCATGGATTATGGGGTTGCAGCTGTTTTCTTATTAAATTAGTTTCGCATGATAAATATACAATAAAATTGGCGAATTGATTTAGATCCTATTAAATGGTAACTGATGGCTGCAGCCAACAAAACTTTTTTTTTTTCAAACCAAAAAGAAAAATTAAACTCTTCATTCAACATTAATGTAAAAGAACGAAAACAATAGAATTTGTGTAGGAATATTAAAGTTTGTCTTCAGATTTACAGAATTTAACTGGAAGAAATTTTAAAATTTATTATGATGCATGTATCTATAACATTATTTCCATCTTCCAATGACTCTTGAAATGCCTACATATACGTAACCAATAAATTAAATTCTCTCAAGGATTCTTATTTAATGAATTAATATCAAACCTTGTCTTTAAAAGCACAAACCTCCAAGAGCCCGTTCCCATTTCTAATCTTTAACAGCTCAAGTTTTCTTTAATAATTTGACTTTTGGGCTCTTCTCAAATCTCAACAGGTACATAATCCATTTCCTCATATTTCTCTTTATTTGTATCAAGGTTCCACGCTTAAATTTATTTTTCATGTGATGTTGCTTTCACTTAATAAATTGTTTTGCCACGAAAAATCTTTCATACACTTACAGGTTCGTAATAATACCTAATTAGAGTTATTGGATACTTCTTACAACTTCATATGAGGTTTTGTTCCTTTTGTTGTTGTTATTGTTATTTCTTTTTTTCTTTTTAACTTTATATTGTTTTCTAAGTTATCTCCTGAATCTAATTTACATTGTATTAGTTTGTTGAAGATAGTATGTTTAATTACCAAAAGAAAAAAAAGAAGATAGCATGTTCGAATGAAAATTAATGGCTGATATTGTTAGACATGGATTAGCTTGAGGTTAGTCGCGTGAAAGTAAAGATGGGCTAATTTTCCAAATATATTCTTGAAAGAAAAATGAAATAAGTTTAAATGTCAATTTGGTTATCGACTTTTCCATAATTCCTTGGGCATATATTACCAATATGAAGCCTTAATTTCATGTGAAGAATATAGAGCAAACCAAGGAACAACGCTAAATTTCAGTGGTCACAACTCATATGAATAATTTTTGATGACCTTTAAAAGCCTTACTCATCTGAAGTATGCATGGTTGGTTCTATTTCAACAATGCGGGATACCGTGATTGCAGCAATAGCTTGATGGTCCTTTTTAAAATATGATAGCAACTAAGTACACAAGCCTTATCCAAGAATTTTTGTGGAGTAGGATTTCTACATTTATTCAGTTTCTTAAATACAAGCAACTCTCAGTATTCTCACAATTTGAATAATTTCCTTTATTTTTTAGTTTACAACTCCGACAAATTCTACACTTAATTCTATATATTTTAAAAATAATTATACTCATTGGTATTGACGCACACACAACGGGCGTGTTCAGATACTATTACTATAAAAGGGACTCAATTGTAACATCACCATCTTGATAACTAATTTAACTAACTGCTCATTCTCAGCTAATTAATACTCCCTCATCAGCAGTGCTGATTTAGCACTGGGTGCACCTCTCTAAGCACAATCAAACTAAGATCACAACACTGAACAATCAGATACGCACACATCACCAGAATCTATTACCTTCAAATAAAAAAACAAACGACAAAGAGAATGATTGTGAAAGGACAAAAAAAGGATTTAATTTCAGAATCTATTACCTAAGAGAAACTAGTGCTTCAAGTTCACCTTTGAATCGGCGCAATTCTGCAAATCAGGGTGTTGAAGTACTACGAGGGGAGAAATCGAGGAATTTGACTGAAATGGAGATAAAAGTAAGATTATTGGATGGTTTAAGATGCTTTTGGAATTTGGGAGATGGGATTATTTTGCAATTGGGTAAGTTGTGAGCAGTGATGAGTGATGAGAAAAAAATTAGAGAGAATTTAATCCTGGAATACCGACATATTTTTTCTAACAAATCCCATTTTAGAAATTGAGAACCCAACCGAAATCTATCATAACTAGCAAAAGGGTGGGTGGATTGGGGATTAGGAACTTGAGATTGTATGACAAGTGTCTATTGTAGAAAAAGCCACAACTAACACAATAAAAATAACCTAAATCTAAACTTTTTAACTTTGAAGAGAAATAGAGAGACCAGTATGTCGATGAGTTAATCAGCCCTTTCACAAATTTTGGCTGTATAGGAGATTACTCTGCAAGGAGCAGGAATCAACTAACAGTATGGGAGTCAATTTGTAAGAATATCATACCACAACCATCCTATTGGATCTGCTATTCATCCTATTTTAGCAGGACATAATTGGAGAGACCACATTAGAGCCTATCATTCATTGATCCGAGGGAAGTAAAACCTGGTGCTTATTGAACTTCCTACTTTTAGCAATTTAGTGCCTTTTATTCTGTGTGAAAGCATAAGAGCTGGCAGGACATAAGAATATTCGAACATTCCAACTATCTCCAAGGAGCTGAATGAAATATTGCAAGATTTCTCAGCGGAGTTAAATTACATTTGATTAGATCAAAAAATAACAATAGCAGGATAACAGACAAGACGATGAGTAATCTTCTACCTTTTTGGGATACTTCTTGTATACGGGCATGTTTCGGTCCTTTCTAATGAAATTATTACCTTATGAAAAAAACAAATAAGACGATTAAACTTTTAAGGAAAGTGAACATGAGACATACTATACAGAGAAATACAGAATATAAAAAGGAAGATTCACAATTTAATTGTGTGAATGCAAACTGGAAAAATTATTTCTTACAATCAAAACAATGTTCCTTTCTCAGTTTCTCCCCCGTGAGCAACTTTAACTTTCAAAAACCTGTGTAATAGAACTTGTGTACAGTCAAAACAATATTCCTTTCTCCCCCATGAGAAACTTTAACTTTCGAAAACCCCTGCAATAAGAATTGTGCAACCATTACATCTGACCTTTATGAAGAAAAAAAAACTATTCTGGTATTGTAATGTATTAAAATATTAAAACCAAATGCATTTATAATCTATTAAGGTATAAAAACTGGTAAGTGAGTATAACAATATGTAGGTCTGTCAATCTCCTACTAGATATCTACTTGGTCTATTATAAATTAAAACTTCAATTCATCAAGATTGTCTTTTTAGCTCATGTGCTAGAATTCGTTCATTCCCTCGAGTAAATCTTTAGAGTTTCCCCAAAAACTTTTTATTTGTTTCCAGTTTCCCCATAAATGTTTTACTTGTTTCCAGTTTCCCCAATATTTTACTCTCCAACATAATGAATTTCAGGAAAAGGGGGCAAAGTAACATTGGTTGATACAATTCATAGTCTCAATGCAAAAAGTCCCTGAATACCCGCAAAATCAAATAAAACAACCAACATAAAAATGGTATAGGAGCTAAGACAAGCTTATAAACCTACAAGAGTTTTTAACCAAAATTGTCTTTAAATATACCTTGAGCATCTTTAGTCCGTTAATTTTTCTAAAGCAGAGCACTTTTAGTCTAGCTAACAGAATGGGGCTAACTTGGAGTTGAACTAACGGTGAAACACACACATTTTCCTCCATTCTCTATTATTCACTATCACTCCAAATCTCGAACTAAAAACCATTTACACAAAACCAGTCAACTTAGCACAAGAATGAAACAAGCACATTCATACAAAAATTTTGCAGACAGTTCTGATTAACCCATCTTCTTTTCTTTCTCTAACGAGCAAACAACAAACATATACAGTTGGGGAAAAAACCCATTTCCAAGAAGACAAAAAAGAAGCTAACTATAAGGTCATCTCTAATGCAAATCATTATATATGCTAAATAGATGGTAGAATAGGTAGGTTTGAACCTCCTCAATCGCAGTTGTGAACAGTGGCGGAATCAGAATTTTCACAGTTCAACATGTGAAGAAAAAATGTACTAAAAAGTCAACAAAATAAATTGTTATTAATATTAAAAATTAAAATATATTGTTAAAACTATTTTCTTTGAGGAAATTAATCGTTTCAGGATTGGTAAGGACTTTTTCGGAGGTTTGCTTTTCTAATCTCGTCAAACTCACTTGGATGATAGTCTCTGATGGATATTTTTTCTTTTAATTCAGTCTTTAAAGAATTTAGATCTACTCTTTACCTTTGTTTTCTTAGAGGAATGATTTGTTATTTTAATTGGTCCAAAATTTCTTCCACGAGAGGAGAAATTTGAGAGTATGAACTTGATTGTGGCAACTTGGAAGATACTGAAGATTAAAATCTCGTAATGAAATTTTAAAATTTGATTATCATATTAAAAATTCAAAATAAAACAATAATTTAATAAGTATATTTAAACTTAAAAAATCACAAACAAAAATTAAACTAAACTCAAATTTAATTAACCTCATGATACTTTCCTTGTAAATAAATTAAAACTTAGATTAATTGGCAAAGAGCAATTTAAGTCACTAAGAATAATATGTAAACACAAATTGATGAAAATTTGAGAAAAAAAGTTAATGGAATAGAATTATAACGGCTCAACATAAACTAATTAACTAAGAAGGCATCCAACTTATTTACTGAAAGTCACAAATTGTTAAAAAAAAGTAATAATTCTAATTAGTAATAAAAATTTAATCACAAACTAATTAAGGCAAAGAAGTAAAACGGTGTAGTTCTCTTTCTCTAATTGTGTGTATATAAAAAAGCTTTCCCAGTCTAAAAATAGAGAAAAAAAGGACTTGTGTCGTTGTAACTTAATATAGGAAAAACGAATAGTAGGTGCGCATGATGTTGCTGATTGATTTCGAACTCAAGACCCTTCTAAATTTTGAACCCATTGAGTTGAACACTTTCCTCTGACTTTGTAGGTGCGCATGATGTTGCTGATTGGTTTCGAACTAAAGACCCTTTTAAAGATTTATACCCGCTTCACCATTGAACTGGACACTGTACTTGAACTTTGTGGGTTCAAACTGTATATATATATATATTGTTAACTTTTACGAAACGGTTTCATATGAACCCCGCTGACTCCACGTGGGTCCGCCCCCGATTGTGAACACCAAGGGGTCGTTTGGTAGGCCGTATTAAGCAAAATAATTCCCGTATAAAAATTTAATCCGTCCAATACCATGTTTGGTTGGTCAATTCAATTTACTCATACCTAATACATGGATTAGTTATACCTCATATGAGGGATTAACTAATACCAAGGAAAGGAAGGGATTACTAATCCCTGGATTAGCTATACATGGATAAGACTTAAAATTACTAAATCCAAACTTATACATTGCATAATTAATTTTTAATACAATGAACCAAACACTTGATAAAAAATAATCCCAGCACTACAATCCCTGCATTACTAATCCCTGTATTACTAATCCCTGCATTACTTGTGTTCGTACCAAACGACCCCCAAGTGGTTGAATTTTCGTTCTTTATTGTTCCTGGCTCTTCTCATGAAGCATCATAGATGATTTTAGAAAGCTAGAATGACAGATGCTAGACAATGTAAAATATATTTCTAGTTGATTTTGTTCCCTTCTTGGTGCTTTTAGTTTTAGAGTAAATATTCTAAAACTCTATCACTTTTTTGTACAATTATAACTTATAATAAAATTAATTTACAATTTTACATAAAAATAATAATTGCACAAAAATTAATTTATCAAAATTATGAGCCAAAGTTAAGATGTAAAATTAATATTATAAAGATATTACATCAGCATAATTAGGTATATATAAAGAGATAAACTAAAAGAGTTAAATAATAATAATAATAATAATAATAATAATAATAATAAAGTAATAGAGAATAGTAATGGAGGAGATGAAATTTGGAGTGACACTATCCATCCCCCATTTTACAGCAAAAAATGCAGTAGCATTGGAGTTCTTCAGAAACTGATTGCATTATGGCAAAATGCAGCAGCGTTGGAGATGGTCCAAGCATCTCCAACGCTCCCCCATTTCTCTAAAATGCAGTCATTATTTGCCAAAATTTGGCTCCAATGCTCCCCCATTTTTGGCTGCAAAATGGGGGATGAATAGTGTTACTCCAATTTGGAGTGACACTATTCATCTCCTCCACTACTATTCATCCTTACTTTATTATTGTTTTTATTATTTAACTCTTTTTAATTTATCTCTTTGTACATACCTAATTATATTTATGTAATATCTTTATAATATTAATTTTACATCTTAACTTTGGCGTATAATTTTGATAAGTTAATTTTCGCGCATTTATTCTTGCATTGATAAAATTATTTTAATGTCCTTCCCCGGAACTCGCACATAGCGGGAGTTTAGTGCACCAGGTTGTCCTTTTTTAAAAAAAATGGTAAGTTAATTTGATTATAAGTTATAATTGTACAAAAAATATAAAATCATCTCAAAAATGAATGGCGCAAATACAAAATATTAGATGTTGCTAAAATTTAAAGGTGTGAATATAAAATATTAGATGTTGCTAAAATTGAAATGTGAAAATTGAAAATACATTAATGGTCGAGGATGAGTGTAACAACCTGACCGGTCGTTTTGAGCTTTAGCGCGTCGTTCGGTGGTTTAAGACCTTAAGTAGCTTCGCTTCAAGTATTATGACTTGTACGTGTGGTCAGAATCAAATTTCGGGAAGTTCGGGATTGATTTGGAAAGAAAGTTCTAATTTCGGAAGCTTTAAGTTGGAAGAATTGACTAAGGTTTGACTTTTGAGTAAACGACCTCGGAATTGGGATTTGAAGGTTCCAATAGGTTCGTATGATGATTTCGGACTTGAGCATATGTTCGGGTCGAGTATCGTATCACCCGGGAGCATTTCGGTACTTATTATAGAAGGTTGGCATTTTGAAGGTTCAAGAATTTCATAAGTTTAGTTTGAAGTGGATTTTGATGTTATTGATGTCAGTTTGGGATTCCGAGCCTTGGAATAGCTTCGGTATGTCATTTATGACTCATGTGTGAAATTTGAAGTCATTCTGAATTGATTTGATACGTTTCCGCACAAGATATAGAACTTGAAAATTTAAAAATTTAAAAGTTTGATTCAAGGCACGATTCATGATTTTGATGTTGTTTGACGTGGTTTAAGGTTTCGACTAAGTTCGTATTCTATTTTGGAACGTGTTGCTATATTTGGTCAAGGTCCCGGGGGCCTTGGGCGTGCTCTGGACGAGTCGCGGAGCAATTTGGAGCTTTTTGTTATTGTTGAAGAAAAGAGTTCTGGTGCAACCGCACCTACGGAAATGGGGCCGCAGGTGTGACGCTGCAAAAGCGGCTAGGCAAGCGCATGAGCGGACCCTAGCTGGGCAGTGCTGGGACC
The DNA here is from genome assembly GCA_002018475.1 of Nicotiana obtusifolia. Taxonomy (NCBI): domain Eukaryota; kingdom Viridiplantae; phylum Streptophyta; class Magnoliopsida; order Solanales; family Solanaceae; genus Nicotiana; species Nicotiana obtusifolia. The sequence goes on from MCJB01053003.1 coordinate 19,465, forward strand.
GCAGATGCGGTCGCTTCGTCGCAAAAGCGGGACCGCACCTGCGGAATGGGGCAACGCAGAAGCGGAGGTTAGCCAAAAGGCTTGGGCCGCAGAAGCAGGTATAAACGTGCAGGTGCGCGAGCGCAGAAGCACTTGAGGCCAGCAGAAGCGGAAGCGCAGATGCACTACATGGGGCGCAGATGCGAGGATTGTTGGGTTGAGCTGGATCCGCACCTGCGATGGATTTTCCGCAGGTGCAGAGCCGCAGAAGCGGCTATTGGACCGCAGGTGCAAAGGTCGGGCGGGGCAGTGTGTTTCTTGAAAATGAGGGTTTGGCTCAATGCCACTTCATTTCATCCGTGGGAGCCGATTTTGGAACACGTTTGGAGTGCCATCTTCATCAACTATTAAGGGGTAAGTGATAAATTTACATTGTGAGTTAAATATATGGTTTATATATGAATTTAAGCATGAGAATTTGTAGAAATTGGAATTTTGGTAGAAAACCTAGAAAATTGATATTTTTGGATTTTGACCACGAAATTGAAAATGGAATTTAGAATAAGTTATATATTTTAGTTCGTGGTGTTACGGGTAAAGTTTATCTTCAAAAACTTTTGAAATCCGGGCACGTGAGCCCGAGGGTTGTCTTTATCGGCTTTTCGAGCAGAGTTGAGAATTTTTTTAATTTGTTAAGTATGGGTATTAGAATATATTTTGATTGGTTTGCAAGTTGTTTAAATATTTTTGGATCAATGGGCATTGGTTTGAGGTGTTAGAGAGGCCTTGGAGCCGGTTATGGAACTTCGAAGCGAGGTAAGTCTCCTGTCTAACCTTGTGAGGGGGAAACTACCCCCTAGATGATATTGATTGTTATGTGCAACTAGTTGTGGGTACTACGTAAGCACGAGGTGACGAGAGTCCGTACGTAGCTAAAGCATGTTTACGTTGGGGTAGACTTAGGACCTTATCATGTAATATTTGAATTATTTGAACTCATTTTGCTGGCTTAATTAATTGGCATCGTAAATGAAATTGATTTTGAAATAAATATATGTATACTAGGCCAAGCCTTAGCACTTTGAGGTGTGGACAAGTTATTTGAGAAAATGGTAAAGATTATATTCATTTTGTACTCATGTACGGTATTGTAAACACGTGTCTCGTAATTCGGTAGCTTCCTTCCTTTCTTGTGGAGCGGGCCGAATGCCTCGACAGTATATAGATGCATCTATGGTTCGTGCCACTCGACCCTCGGCAGTGTACACATTATTCTGGATCGGGCCGAACGAGCTTGGAGAAATCGTGCGTTATATCGCTAGTAGTCCGAATATTCACGAGCTAATCTCTCCACTGATGCCCGGCATTTTATATGGTATTCCTGATTAATTTGATAATGACACTTGACATTTTTCTGAGCCATTAAGGTACAATATAAGATTTAAAAATTCAAATTGAAAGAAGAAATTGAAAGATTATGTAACGTACAGATTTACCACATCATTGCCGTATGCCTCATATCTGTTTATGTCTTATTACATTGTTATATTGGACCTTTAGTAAGTGTTGATGTTGATCCCTCGTCACTACTTCTCCGGGGTTAGGCTAGATACTTACTGGATACGTGTTGATTTACACACTTATGCTGCATTTCTGCACTAAATGTGCAGGATCTGACAGGCTCATTGATGATCACTTTGGCGCGTGGGCGCACATGTTGAGGAGACCTT
>MCJB01053004.1:0-21172 GCA_002018475.1 Nicotiana obtusifolia
GTTGTTGATTGTTAGACTGTTCGGGAGGCTTAATATGATTATTCTTGGTGTTGTTTGGGATGTTTGGTGATTATTGTAACTTGCAGGAAGTTATATAAACATGGGAGGTACTGTCCATTTTATAATAGAATAAAGTGTGTCGTTCAAATGCGAAAAGTTATGGCATTCATATTATGACGATAGTATTGTTCATTCCTTGTAGACAAAAGAGCTGCATGTTAAGTTCACTTCAGGATGGGACATGATATTATGAGGTATGATAAGGCTAATTCTTTCTTCCTTTGGCATGATCCAAGTAACGAAACGTAAACGTAATGTTATTCCATAAATGTTTTTATTCTTAGTAGTTAAAGATGTCTACGTTATTCATTCTTGTAAAATGTAATTCAAAGCATGTCTAAATATGTTCCTAAGTCTCTATTGAGGCATATGGTAGAAATGTTAAATTTGATAATGTAATGTTATATGCATCTATTACCACCCAGCTACGGCTGGTCGGGCAATCATGTATTTACCGCCGAGCTACGGCCGGTTAGGCAGTTATGCATTTACCACCGAGCTACGATCAGTTGGGCTGTCATATATTTACTGTCGTGCTGCGGTCTGCCATGCAGTTACCACTGATTAGTTGAGCATTCATGTTACGATATGGATAATAGTCGCAGAGAGAGACATTAAATATATAAGTATAATTAGTATGCATATCATGGCCCTCGATGGCACTTCAAAGGTTCAAGTTGATTCTTATACCTCTCTCATTGATGTTGACTTATTGTTATATTTTAGTTTTACCTTACATACTCAGTACATTATTCGTATTGACGTCATATTTGTTGTGGATATTGCATTCATGCCTGCAGGTGTAGGTAATTAGCTTGACGAGCCCTCATAGTTGACGAGGTTTATTCAGCAAAGGATTGATACGTCTCCACTTCAATCGGAGTGCAGCCGAGTCTATAAGTCATCGTGTCAGAGATTTGCTATAGGCTTATGGGTAGGCTGGGGCACTTTCTCAATAATGTTTGGATGTCAAATACTCTTACAGGCTTTAGAGACACAAATTCATTATGTACAGTATGTTATAGGCCTTGATGGCCCGTGTGTATTCATGTTTTGAGTACAATGGTTCGCTGATACAATGTTTGCCCACGTAGAGTTATACATTACGAGTTGTGGCCATGTTGGCCCATGATAGTTGCAGAAAGAATGAGTTCAGCCAAGTCGACTTATGTATTTTCTAGTTTTGTCGAACAATTATAAGTTACAGAGTGGTTCGCTCGGGCCAGTATGACACCAGGTGCCCACAACACCTTCCCAGGTTGGGGCATGACATTAGATTTCTAAACCAAGTCCAAATCATAGCTCAAAATCCAATTTTCACTTTCTTAAGTTGTAGGAAAAATTCCTAATTTTCCCTCAAAATTTAATGTTTTGGGTGTTAATAATCCATGGGAAAACAAGATATATTATCAAAATCAAGTAGAAATCACTTTCCCTCTTGCCTTGTGTGAAAATCCTCTTAAAAAATTGCCTCTCTCCAAGTCTAGGGTTCAAAATATGAGATAATAGGTGTAAGTCCCGAAATAGTTCTTAATAACCAGCTGCAGAAGTTGCAAATGCAACCCTCTCAAATGCGAACTTGGTCCCTGCAGTAGACTTCAGAATTGCAACCAGAAACCAAGAATTGTGACTAAGCGTCGTAAATGCTAAGCACCCTTTGCAAATGACAATTTTGCAATTATGACACTAGTTTCGCAAATGCAAAGCCGGTTTCACAGCTCCACATCGCAAATGCGATCAACAGTCCAAAAATGCAAGCAGACCATCACAAATGCGATGTCTGCAGCACCAACAAATCCTCCAACTTTCAAAAATCAATCCGAAATGAATCTGAAACTCATCTGAGCCCCTCAAACTCCACACCGAACAACCACATAAGTATATAAACTACATATGAACTCGCTCGCAAGCTTAAAGCACCAACATTACATCCATTGCCAAGAATCAAGCACCAAAACACATGAAGCATGCATTGTAGTTCAATAACTTCAAAGATTCACAACTAAGCATCTAATTCATACCTAACCAACCCGAAATGAAACCAAACTTTGCACACAAGTTTCAAATGACAAAAAATGGACTATTTCAAGTCCCGGAATAACAATCTAAATCAGATAGCCTCATAGTCAACTCCCGGTTTTCCAAATCTTTATATTGCCAACTTTCAGTAAATAGAGCCGAGGAACCTCTAAACTCAAATCCGAACATACGCCTAAGACCAGAATCGTCAAATTTTCCTCATAATTCCAATAACCACACCAACCATTGATCATTTCTCCTCAAATCCGTCTGTACACCATCAAGAAGTCACATAAGAGGGTGACTCTAGGGGGATGGATCCATATCCACAAGCTGCACGGCGTAGTCACGTGCAATCAGCCCGGCGTGGTAACATGCTAAATGTCATAATCCAGTCGGCGTGGTCACAGGCTCAATATCACGGATCCGCCTGGCGTGGTCACGGGATATGTATTTGAATCTGGCCGACATGGTCACGGGCACAAATATCACAATCCGCGGCATGGTCAGAGACACAATATCATAATCCGCCCGGCATGGTCATATGCACAATATCACAATTCGCCCAGCGTGGTCACAGAAATTATATCACAATCCACCTGGCATGATCATAGGCACAATATCACAATCTGCCCGACGTGGTCACGGGCTACCAGTCCAATCCATATCACACATAAAGAAGATATGCAAGAATACATGTACATGATCAAAGAACATCAAATGTTCAAAAATCAAAGAACGTCAAACTTTCATACTCCTGGACTGATATAAGTGACATGCTAAAGTGTATGCATGTGCAAGTGTGATATCATAGCTCAAATTAGGTGAATGCATCACAAAATAATAGCTATCAAGCTTAATCAGGTGATTAATAGCTCATATCAGGGGTACAAATAAGAGAAAATCACATCATGTAGCTTAGCAATCAATTTAAGCCATATCATAGCCTAAGCACTACTCCCAGCATGGAAAATACCTCGTGCACGCACATGGGCTTAGCCCCACACATGTACACCACTCATAGCACGTAGCTGTCACAAATAATTCTGGCAACTAGTGCCTCAACCAAGTTAGGTAAAATAGTTATCTTAAGAAAGTTAAATCACTCCTCTAACAAGCCCTTCCTGCGTGTATGAACATCGGGATGGCTCGAATCTAGCCAAAATAACTTCATATCATCAATCAAACCCATAAAAAACAGTTCTAAATGATAAAGCAAAGATCTTTAATTAAAATCACAAAGTCAACTCCGGGCCCGCACTTTATAACCCCACCAAACTCACAAATTTTGAACACCCATTCAAATATGAGTCCGATCATACCAATTTCATCCAATTCCGACCTCAAATCGATCTTCAAATAATCAAATCTCACTCTCCAAAATCATAGTCAAAAATCCCCAAATTTTACCTCAAATTCACACAAACAAGATGAAATAATACCTGGGTAATCAATATCTATCATCAAAATTGAATAAACTTCACTTACCTCTTCAATTGTAGTGAAAATCCCTTCAAAACTTGCCTCAAACCGAGCTCCACAACTCCTAAATGAGAAGAAAAGACCAAACCCTCGATAATTGATCATGTCCAGCAAAACCGCATATGCGGTCCAAAAGGTCACAACTGCGATGCCGCATCTGCGGAAATTCCATAGCAGATGTGGAAACTCATTAATCCCCGACCATACGCTTCTACGGGCCTTATCACTACACATGCGGGTGCACTTTTGCGGACAAGTGGCCGCACCTGTGGCTCCGCTTCTACGTCTCAGTTGTACCTACATACTTCCTCTGACAGGCTCACACTTGCACATGTGCTTCTTGGCCGCATCTGCAGCCTTGCCTCTGCGGCCAAGCCCCCCGCAAATGCAAAAACACCAGAAGTCCAGATTTTCTTCAGCAATGCAACAAGTCCAAAAGTGATCAGAACTCAATCGTAATCACACCTAAAGCCCCTGGGAACCTATCCAAATATATCAAAAAGTCGTAAAACACAACACAAACCTACTCGAGGCCTCAAATCACATAAAACAACATCGAAACCACGAATCGCACCTCAATTCAAGCATATGGAAACTAATGAACTTCCAACTTCCAAAACTCATGTTGAACCATATCAAATTAACTCCGAATGACCTCTAATTTTGCATACAAGTCCCAAATGATACAACGGACCTATTCCAACTCCCAAACCAAAATCCAAACCCGATATCAATAAAGTCAACTCTCGATGAAACCTATCAACCTTTCAAACCTTCAACTTTAGCCAAATAGCACCAAACCAACCTACGAACCTCAAATCCACATCCGGATATACGCCTAAATCTGAAATCACCATATGAAGCTACTGGAACCATCAAAACTCCGTTCCAAAGTCATCTACCCAAAAGTCAAACTCCAGTGAACTCTTACAACTTAAGCTCCCAACCTTGGGATTAAGTGTCCCAATTCACTCTACAACCTCTCCGAAACCAAACCAACCACCTCAGCAAGTCTCGTAACCACAAATACATATATGTAAAGCATCAAATGAGGGATACGGGGTTATAATACTAAAAAAAAACCGGTCAGGTTGTTATAGGACCAATTAAACTTGGGCTTAACTTTTCCTTCTTTCCAAACTTCATCACGCCAAGCAAAACTCTAAGAAGAACTTTCTCGCCCTTCATGAAAGCCCCATCACGAACCTTCTGATCCGCATAACTCTTCTGCCTGTACTAGACTATGCGAAGCCTCTTCTGAATCAACTTCACCTTCTCTAAAGCATCATGAACCAAGTCTAAGCCTAATAATCTAACCTCGTCGGACTCAGACCAACCAATCGGAGAATGACATCGCCTCCCATACAAGTCCTCATACATAGCTATCTAGATACTAGACTGATAGTTGTTGTTGTAGGTGAACTCCGCTAGTGTTAGAAACTGGTCCCATCTGATATGTAGTACTCAACTCAACCTGCGTGTTCAACTCATGCTGAACCGTCCTCCAAAAGTGTGAAGTAAACTAAATGATGTGGTTTGAGATGATAGAAATAGGTGCACCATGCAGGTGAACAATCTCTCTGATGTAGATCCTAGCCAACGACTCTGAAGTGTCGGAATTCATGACCGGAATGAAATGCGCACTTGGCCAACCGATCAACAATGACCCGAATAGCATCAAACCCTTTCAAAGATCATGACAACTCTACCACAAAGTCCATAGTAATGCGCTCCTACTTCCACTCTGGTATATCAATCTTCTGAAACAAACCACCCGGTTTCCGATGCTCATACTTGACCTGTTGGCAATTCAAACACCTAGAAATATGCCCAAAAATGTCTCTTTTAATCCTCCTCCACTAATAATGCTGCTTCAAGTCACGATACAACTTCGTAGCATCTGGATGAATAGAATACCGCAAACTACGAGCCTCCTCAAGAATCAACTCTCTCAAGCAATTGACATTGGGAACATAAACTCGACCTTGGATTTGCAATACACCATCATCACTAGTAGTCACCTCCTTAGCACCACTATGCTGCATCGTGTTTGTTAGGACAAGCTAATGGGGATCGTCATTCTGACAAGCCTTAATGCGCTCAAACAAGGACGATCGAGATATAACACACGCAAGGACTCTGAGCTCCGAAATATCCAAGCTCACCAATATACTAGCCAAAGCTTGAACATCCATAGCTAAAAGTCTCCCCTCACCTGCAATGAATGCTAAATTCCCCATGCTCTCTGCCTCTCTACTCAAGGCATCTGCTACCATATTAGCCTTTCCTATATGATAGAGAATAGTGATATCATAATTCTTCAGCAACTCTGACCATCCCCCCTGCCTCAAATTCAAATATTTCTATTTAAACAGATGGTGAAGACTCTGATGATCCATATACAACTCACAAGACATGCCATATTAGTAATGCCTCCAAATCTTGAGTGTGTGCATAATAGATGTTAACTCAAAATCATGCACTGGATAGTTTTTCTCATGGGGATTCAACTAGTGAGACGCATAGGAAATCAGCCTACGGTCTTGCATCAACACACACCTAAGACCAACACATGAAGCATCACAGTAGACCGTATATGACCTCGATTTTGAGGGAAAAACCAAAACTGAAGCTGTAGTCAAAGCAGTTTTGAACTTTTAAAAGCTCTCCTCACACTCGTCAGACCATCTGAATGGAGCACCCTTCTGAGTTAACTTGATCATTGGAGCTGCAATAGATAAGAAATCCTCCACGCAGCGGTGATAGTAACCAGTCAAACCCTGAAAAGTCCTTATCTCAGTAGCGCTAGATGTCACTCAATCTAACCAGAACGTCACACTTAGAGAACTTGGCATATAAATTCTTCTCGCTCAGAATTTGAAGCACAATCCTCAAATACTATGCGTACTTCTCCCTAATAAGGAATAAACCAAGATACCATCAATGAACACAATGACAAAAGAATCCAAATAATACTAGAACATACTATTTATCAAATACATGAAAGATCATGGGCAGTAGTCAAACCAAAAGACATCACCAAGAACTCATGATGCCCATTACGGGTCCTGAAAGCTATCTTAAGAATGTCCAAAGCCCCGGTCTTCAACTGATGGTACCCCAATCTCAAGTCAATCTTTGAGAAAACCTAAGCACCTTGAAACTGGTCAAACAAGTCATCAATGCAGGGTAGTGGATACTTATTCTTGATGTAACCTTGTCCAATTGCCTGTAGTCAATGCACATCCTCATGGAACTGTCTTTCTTCTTCACAAATAGTACCACACACTCCAAGGTGACACACTCGGCCTAATGAAACTTTTATCCAATAATTCCTGCAACTATTCCTTCAATTCCTTCAACTCCGCTAGAGCCATTCGATATGGTGAAATAGATATGGACTGAGTGCTCGGTGCCCAATCAATACCAAAATCAATATTCCAATCAGGTTACATGGTCGGTAGGTCTACAAGGAACATATCTAGAAACTCTATCAATATGGGCACTGAATCAACAATAGGAGTCAGCACTAACTTCTCTAACAAAAGCTAATTACGCCAAGCATCCCTTCTCAACCATCTGTTGAGCCTTTAGAAAAGAAACCACCTTACTAGGAATGTGACCAAGGGAACCTTTCCATTCTAACCTTGGCAACCCCGGCATAGCCAATGTCACGGTCTTAGTGTGACATTCAAGAATAGCATGGTATAGAGATAACCAATCCATATCCAAAATCACATCAAAGTTCATCATATTAAGCAATAATAGGTCAACCCTAGTCTCATAGACGTCAACACAAGAATGGTAAAAACGTTCCACCATAATAGAATCCCAATAGGTGTAGACATATAAACAGGAGTATCCAAGGAATAATGAGACATATCCAAATATGACGCAAAGTAGAATGACACATACGATTAAGTAAAACTAGAATTAAATAATACCAAAGCATCTCGATAACAGACCGAAACAATACCTGCAATGACTGCATCTGATGCAGCGCCGTAATCCTACTAGGGTAGGCATAATAACGGGCCTATCCTCCCCCTCTAGGACGGCCTCTACCCGCTATCTCTCAACTTTAGCTGGTTGTGCAGGTGGTGTAGCATCTGGAGCAGGAATTATAGCCTAGGTACCCTGTTGAGGTACACTCATTTGAAGCATAGGAAAATCTCTCATTATATGCCTCGAATCACCACACTCGTAATAACCTCTCTACGAACGTGTCTGTCGGAACTGAGACTGCCCCGGACAACTGAAATAACCGCTGTAAGAACCCCGTGAAGGAGGTGCACTGAAAGATGACTGTCTGGTACGAGTACTCTGAAATCCATGGCTAGCTGGAGCACTACGTGAAACCTGAAGTGCTGACTTAACTGGTCGATTAACATAGCCCTTACCATGACGAACCGTGCCCCTAGAGTAGGCACCACCCAAAACCACAAGGCTTTTTAGCCTCCCCATCCCCCTTCGCATGTATGTAGATATGCTCTAGCCTTCTAAGCAATCTCCACAGCATGATGAATGCAGTCTTAGTCTCCATCTCCCATGACATCCCGAACCTAAGGTTGTAGGTGAGTCCTTTAACGAATCTATGGACCCTTTCCTTCTTAGTAGAAACTAAAGGAGTTGCATAGCGTGATAACTTTGTAAGCCTCAAAGCATACTGGGTCACGGTCAAACCCTTTTAGCGCAAATGCTAAAACTCACTATGCAACTTGTCCCTGCGGATCTATGAGATAAACTCCACCAAGAAAAGATTTGAGAACTAGGACCATGTAAGTAGTGATGCACTAGCTGGCCTACTCAACTCATAAATCTACCACCATCTGTATGCCGGCCCCGACAATTGAAACGCGGTAAAGTCGACTTTGTTCAACTGCACCAAACCCAAGGAATGTAGCTGGTAAATCAACCCTTCCTAAGTCAAGCTCTCAAACATACTCATAAAGTGAGCCTAAGTCTCCTGAAGGCCGATGTAGCAACAGGCCCCCAGGTGCCCGAGCGGATCCCACCTGCTCGAAATGATAGGGCCCCTACTCCTTATATGGAGCTACTGGTGGCTCCACAACTGCTGCTCTAGCAGGACCTCAAGCTGCAGCGCGTGCCTTGCCTCGGACTCTACCTCGGCCATGGCCTCTTATGGCTTTGACGGGGGGCACTAGTGCCTGCTTAGCTGATCCCGCAGAATGTCTCCTCACTATCTGTGAGAGAATAGAAGAGTATAGCTCCAAACTTCAGGATGAATAAATATGCACAATAAAGAATGAAAGAAAGAGGAGTTTTCCAAATAGTCTGGTAGCCTCTCGAAGATAAGTACAGACGTCTCTGTCCCTAAGACTCTACTAAAATCGCTCATGACTCGTAGAACCTATGAACCTAGGGCTCTAATACCAACTTGTTACAATCTAAAATTTCGCTAAACGTCGTGATGGAACCTAACATCCAAGAGTAGGTAAGACATTCATACTAATAACATTCAATCATCAAAACATGATATAACAAGTCTGAATCATCATAAATAGCGGAATAAGCAATCATCATAAGCCAAAACGGGCGATACATAACACCCACTCCCAAAATTGGTTAATACATAATGTGTCTCAGAGTAAAATATTGTCTGAAAGTAATACAATGGTAGGAAATAGGGCAAGGGGACTCAAAGATTCTGCGACGGTCATGCATAATTACCTTATCCTCCTGACCAACGAATGTGCTCACTCTCGAGGTCCACTACAACCAACGCCCGGATTTGCACAAAAATATACAGAAGTATAGTATGAGTACGGGATAACATGTACTCAATAAGTATCAAGACTAACCTCAGTGAAGTAGTGACAAGGTTCAAGTTATGTGATACTCACTAATCAAAGAATCTGTGCAACATATATATAATAACTTGCAACAAGTGTATAACAAGATGCAATATCATCAACAAAACAAACATAAGATATCAACTCAACATATTATTCATCTTGAAAACTAAATCATTGAATAATAAAAGAGGCATAGGATAACATGTTAAGTGCAACGTGAAAGCATGTGAAATACATGAAAAAGCATAAAGAATTCACTTGCATGATCAAGAATGCCACCCTTATACTCCACTGATCATCAACTGAGAATACCACCCTTATATTTCACTCATCATCAACCGAGAATGACTCCCTTATACTACCCATCGAAATCAATCACATCAATCAAAGTACCACAATTCGCGTGTACGCCATCAAGAGAGAAACATGAGAGGGCGACATGTAGCAACCCCTTTGGGAGGATGCCACTTATGAAAAAAAAAGCTAGTTTTAATACTTACAACATTCAGAAGAAACTAATCTAAAAAGATATTCATAATAATTTAGTAGAGAAAATAAGCACATGCGAAAAAGGTTTTAAAAGAGCAACAATTTTTTTTCATAATCACTTCGCAAAAATTCTTAAACAAAATACACGAGTATCAATTAAAGGTGATAGTACACTTCTTGAATAATTAAACATTGAATTAACTTCTTAATGAAATTATATTTTCTATTCAGCCCCACTGCAAGTTCATATTATGCATGAATTTCAAACTTGCTAATATCAAAAGAAAACTATTCTCCTCCTTTGTACATAATAACAAAGCAAAATATAAATTTTAGTACATCACGAAAATTGAGTTAATAGCATACCCCAAAACAGCAAACAAGTCACAAAGTTAAAGTTAAAAGCTTATGATCTTAAGGTCCAACAAGCCTCCAAATTTTCATACATAAGTGTAACTTATGAATCATGTACAAGTCCCCAAAACTAAACAAAAATTAGATGAATATGAAAATGCGATCTTCACTAAAGCTCCCAAAAAGTCTATCCAAATGGCCATCTTCAAATTTCTTCCCGATCATTGCCTACGATAGAAAATAACTATCACTAAGCATAAATTTTAGTGGCGGATAAACTATGCGCTTGGATCTATTAGATTCTCCAATTCTCTTATCATTCATGGGTAGCTCAAATGAGATAGAATTTTAAATCAAGTAAACAAATTTATCAAAAGCATCAGATATCAAGAGTTTCCAAATATCAATATCAATATTCAAAGGCTCAAGTGTCGAAAAAACTTATAAAATCAATTCAAGAGAGTAGGTCAAATAAAAAATTTCGCCCAATATGTACGTTATTCCATCACACCAACCATAATCAATATCAAGATGGACTGAATGCCCAAATCAAATACGGTCAAAACCAATAATCAAGAGAATTAAGAACCATGTTAAAAATGACTTCCTAGTTAGTAATTAACATGGAGAAGTTCCTTAACTAAGATGAACCACAAATCCAAAGTCAAAATGAAAAAATATCTGAGTCAAGAGGCATGCCGTTATAGGTGACAAAGTCACAGCCACAAGAAGAACAAAGTCCCAACAAGGATGCAAAATGATCAAACAATGTGTACAAGTGGGCGATTTAGTGAATATCATGCAATACTTGAGATAATAACCATACAATAATGTAAAGTGAAGAGAAAGGAACCAACACATCAAGAAACTTCAAAAATTACAGCAAGTAAAGATATTTCAATTTTAGGTTTACCACATAACAAGTTCTACCACAACTCGAGGAGTTCAAATCATCTACGCCATAGACCAACTAACTGTCCACTTCTTTAACCAATTATCTTTAGCTCGTACAAGAGTATATATACCTTAAATACACAACAAAATATCTATTTAAGTTCAGTGAACCAGAATGTTGAAACTAAATATGATGTCGGTGAAAATCACCATAAACTTTTAAAATAGAATTTCTAGATAGATTCACTGTCTTGTATTGTGACTCGGTTTTGAAGGAGTAAACAGCAAAATTAGACTTTGTAGTCTTCATGAAATCTGTAGATATATGTCTTGGGGTTTCTTAGAAATTTAAATCAATCCAATATCAGTTTCTTAAAAAATGGTATTCTCAAAATACTAACAGTAGTAGGAGGTTTTGTAAAATAGAAAATTTCGGCAGCACCTACCCTAAATTTCATCACCTCTTTCCGGGTAAATAAAAACAGAACTAGATTTTGGATCCTGAACAAGAATTGTAGAGATATGAAATAGCTTTCCAGATCAATCTGGATCACTTTAAACGAAATTTTATACAAGGCGATATGCTAAAACTACTAATAGTCCAGTTCAAAAATGGATTTGGTAAACTTACCTCAAAAGTTAGAAGTAGCTTGTAGCTCAACCGGAACAAGTCTTGTTTGTGATTTGATGCGAGAATTTGATGCGATGATAGGATTTTTGGGGTTTCGTTTGCTGGAGAAAATAAATCTGCGAAGGGGGTTAATGATATTTTACAAGGGTGATATATATCACCTTGGATAAGGATGAAACAAAAAGATGGTTGCCCAAACTTTTTCTTCTTTTGATAGCTATGAAAGGGTGACTTCCCAAAACATTAAATACCTAGTGTATTTCATAAAAAATTTATCAAAATTATAATAAGTTTTAAACATGGTAACTCCATGATACTTTTTTGTAAAAACTAACACAATCTAAAATAAGCAATTTTTATATATCGTCAAACTCACGTAGGGAGTACGAAGTAATATATTATTACTATAAAGATATGGTCAATTTAAAATTAAAGTATTAGTTTAGAAAATTTTAGGTTTTACAACTCTCTCTCCCTTATAGAAATTTCAACCCGAAATTTACCTCATACTAGTCTCTAAACAAATATGGATATCAAACACGCATGTCCTCTTCTCGCTCACTAGTAGCTTCACTACCAAAATGATTTCTTCAAAGGACTTTCACTAAAGGAATTTTCTTGTTTCTAAGCTCTGTTAGCTCACGCGCCAGGATTTGAATAGGTTCCTCTTCATATATAAAGTCAGGATTGACCTCAATAGATTCAACAGGAAGAACATGTGATGGATTTGAGCAACATCTTCTAAGCGTAGAAACATGAAAGACATTGTGGATCTTGTCTAACTCCGGTGGAAGAGTAGTTTATATGCAACTAGACCAACTCTCTCAAGTACTTCATATGGTCCGATAAATCGAGGACTAAGTTTTTCTTTTTGGCCAAATCTCATAATCTTCTTCCATAGAGAAACCTTTAAAAATACCTTATCTCCCACTTGATGCTCAACTTCGCGCCTCTTAAGATCGACATAAGACTTTTGTCTATCCGAAGTAATTTTAAGCAATTTTCTTTCACCAACTTCACCCAACATAGAGGAGTTCTACACTTTCTCCTATATAAAGCTTCATAAGGAGGCATGCCTATACTTGATTGGTAGCTATTATTGTAAGCAAATTCTATCAAGGCTATGTGTTTGTCCTAACTACCCTCAAACTTAATAGTAGAGGCTCGAAGCATATCTTCCAAGATTTGTATTATCCTCTTGGACTGGCCGTTGGTCTGAGGATGGAAAAAAGTACTAAAATTCAACCTAGTACCCAATACTTCTTGCAAGCTAGTCTAGAATCTGGATGTAAACCTCGGGTCTCGATAAGATACAATAGAAACAGGAACTCCATGCAGCCTCACAATCTCACTGACGTACAATTCTACTAAACGTTCGAGTGGGTAGTCCAATTTGATGGAAAAAAAATAAGCACTATTGGTTAGCCTATCAAGTACAACCCAAATTTCACCATGATTTCTTTGAGTGTGTGAAAGTCCAGAAACAAAGTCCACAGTTATTCTTTCTCATTTCCACTCTAGTATCGACAAGGCTTGTAGCAAACCAGCTGGGACTTGATGCTCGGCCTTTATTTGTTGACAAACTAAGTAGAAATAAATTTTGCAATGTCTTTCTTCATACAATTCCACCAATAATGTTCTTTGATGGTTTGGTATATTTTAGTACCTCTAGGATGTATTGCATATGGTGAAGTATGTGCTTCGTTCAAAACTTTTTTCCTCAAGTTTTCATCTTTAGGAACACATAACCTACTTTGATAAAATAGGACACCATCATCTCTCAATTAAAATAAAGCATTTCTCTATTTTGAACTTAATCCAACTTCTGTACTTCTTTTACTTGTTCAAGTATAACTGGCTTGACTTGCAAAGTAGCAATAATAGAACCATCAACTTTAAATGCAAGACAAGCATTCATGGCCCTTAATTCAAGAAAAAAAAAGACAAAGGACTTAGAGATAAATCAGCAAAGGATTTGCGACTTAGAGCATCTGCAACCACATTGGATTTACCCGAATGATAGTCAATTGTGCAGTCATAACACTACTAAAACACAGCAAATTTGCAACGTCAAATCAGTCGGAAATCGGTCGGAAATCATGTTTTTTCAACGGATTTTCGACTGAAAAGTGTCAGTTGGAAAACACGTGGTCGCAATATATTTGCGGAAAAATCAGTCGGAAATTTGCGACGGATTCAATCGCAAATTGAAAAATACGGGGACATTTGAAATTAGGCTATTTGCGACCGAATCAATCGCAAATTTAACGACTGATTCAGTCGCTGACTAGAATTAAAAAATAAATATAAATTAAAAGTTGCGATTGATTCCGTCGAAAAATTAAAAAATAAAATTAATTTTTAATTAATTATTCCGACTGAAACGGTCGTAAATATTGATTGTTAATTAATTAAAAATATCGATATTTCTCCATTTGCGACTGATTCACAAATCTTAATTAAATTTTGTTAGAAATTTTCAATTTGTGACAATCAGTCAGAAATCTGGTAATTCCTGGTGACATTTGCGACTGATTCAGTTGCAAATCTGGGAATTTAAGCAGAATTCTGCTATATTTCTAATTACACCACTTGCCAAATAAAACAGCTAACCAAACACCTTACAACCAAACAACAACCTAATATAACAATCCAAAACCTAATATAACAATTCAAATCCAACATTTACTACAAAATGAACAGTAATACTTATAACAATTTAACCAACTAAACAAACAACCAACTATCAAACAATATAAATTACACATGTCTCTAACTTCAACTCTAAAATATTCAAATAGCCTATTCAGAATCAGTCTCCTCTTCAGATTCAGATTCCATTGCAGCTCCTTTCTTGCTTTTCTTTGTTAACACTTTGGATCAAAGCCTGAGTCGTTTGAAATTCTTACGACATTTGATCCACTTTTTGAGACATAGCTTCCATGTCTTCTTGGGAAACCGATGCCCTAGTGAATAATGTTGCTGGTGAACGACTGGAGGATGGCTGTACTCCAATCCCGTAGACTCGACCTTATTTATTATTTTCATGAGAAATAAAGAAAAGAAAGTAAAAGAAGTAAGAAAATAAACACGCAACTTTCAAACTAATACCAAAATAGATAATTACATAATATTTATACCTTCATTCACGCCACCAACCGCCTGTGTCCAAATTGCAGTCATATCCTCCTAGGCCGACTGAGTTCCTTCAAGCTGAGTTTGCCGCCATGCATCAAGATCTTGTCCTGAAATAAAAATAATGCACGTTATATAAATAAATTAAACCAGGAGGGAAAAATAATATAGTGTTGGGATCATAAAAATGTCTCTGAAGCACGCGATTTGACCCATTCCTTCTCGTGTGTCGTCCTTTTTCTTTTTCTTGTGGGTCTCCGCAAAGACCTCAGCATAAGTCACATCTCCCCCACGTTCCTTTTTCTGAAAATTAAGAAGTAATTATATATATATATATATATATATATATATATATGTGTGTGTGTGTGTGTGTGTGTGTGTGTGTGTTTTCAATTTGCATACTTGCTAAGAATATTTTGTAATAAAATTACCGTTCTCAAACGATGGGCTGCAAAACTAATAGAACCTCCAGTATGCAACGCTCCACCCTTAGTAGAAGCTTTGCTTAACTTTGCATGTTCACTCTTCTTCTTCCACTCAGGGATGTTCCACTTCGCCAAGAGTCCAAACATCTTCACATATCCAATCATTCTTGGTGCCACGTCTTCTAGCAACATGATGTAAATCTATTATCCGCTTCTGTGCTCTCTTCTCGAAGTTCTCATTCACCGGATTTCAAGTGTAGGCTTCCATACGCACCTAACCTGCAAAATTGAATAAATAATATTAGACGAGTGAGGATAAGTGTTAATAAAAATTAATTTATTCTTACCTTAAATTGTTTCCACACATTCAATCTCATCTGGTACGGTATCTGTCTCCAGGAATTCCACGGCTCATGAAAAAATAGCTTCATAGATTCCATCACCATATGCGTGGCCTGAAAGGATACCAAAAACCTGCATTTAATTTAACATATAAAATATCATTAAAATTCATTATATGCAAATATTAATTGAAAGATTTTAAAAGGAGATTGAAGGAAAACCACCCGTCGCCATGAGGAATGATAACTAGTCGATGAAGATGATCATACTGTACAGTCCCTCCAGTACAATGTCTCACGATATCAGCAACTGTAGAAGTACTGGTAGATGGGGATGCAGCTACGAGAGAGCCTCCAATATCCAAGTTAGATATACTTGGAGGGGATGATGATGGTGATGATAATTGAGTGGGTGATATATGAGGCACAAGTGGTGAACCACCATGCTGGCTACTATGATGGCTCGGGGATGCAATCGGTGGTGAACCACCCAACTGACTAGCAGGATCACAAGGGGAAGAACCTGCGAAATGAGGCGTAGGTATAAAATTAATGGTGGTCGAAGCTGAGCCACCATGAGAAGGCATGGAGTAAAACTGAAGCGAGCTAGACGAGGGATGGACTTTGAAAAAGTCAGATGACTGTGAAACTGGCATGGAAGGACGAGAAGGCATAGGAAGAGGGCTCATATTTGGTGTAGATGGAGGAAGCTGACTTGATCTAGGTAAAGTGTGTTTTTTCTTCTTAGATTTTTTTATTTCTTTATCGCGAGAATCCATCTGTGTAATGAATATAAAATATTTACATGTAAAAAAAATTAACATAACAAATTTAAACATGACGTATACATAATAAATATAACAATATAAACATAAAAAAACGAAGATGTCATTAATAATATGAAGTAATTTTATTACATATTACAATGAAGCATATCATAACATATAAATACTGAACAAGTCATAAAACATACAAATAGCTTAATCCTCATCACTTGTTTCATTTTCATTTTCTTCATCATATAATTCTTCATCGCTTGTTTCATTTTCATCATATAATTCTTTATCATCACTTGTTTCATGTTCACCAATTGAATCTTCGTCCTTATTTTCCATTGATGTTCCCTCACCATGCTTAGTTAAAATTGATCTTAGGACCGAAGTATCTAATTCTTCGTATATGCCACTGCTATCCTGCAATTCATCTGCTAATTCATCATCTACTACTGTTTCAACACTTGAAATATCATTTTGGTACGCTACATCCAATGCATCCTCGACTTCAACTCTACCCACTAGCTTAGATTTTATCACTACCCGCCATGCGAACTTATTCATACACAAAAAAAAAGTCTATACCTCCTAGTGTACTTTATTTCAAAAAGTTTGTATTGAGGATGCACTTTCTTACCTCTATTTGGTGTTGGATCATACCACTTACACCGAAAGAGTACCAATTTTTTCTTTGGCCAATCCACTTTATACTCGAGTTCTATGATCTCTTGAAGCACACCATAATAATCAATATCCCCATCGGTTTTCACACACACACCACTATTATTTGTTTTCTTAACCTTAGACCATTCTTCTGTATGAAACTTGTACCCATTGATACAATACATAGACATCTTTCTGACTCTAGGATCAGGTCCCCAAGCTATATCTTGCAAAAATTGGTCATTTACGCCATTAACTGGATTATGAACATATATATATCTTATTATAATTTACCGTTAATAATATCATATTAAAAATTAAGTAACACTTACAAATTCTTTAAACCATTCTGAAAACTTTGGATAAACAAGCTCCTGCCCATATGTACCCACAACCAACTGTCTAACAAAATAAAAAATGTCATTACATAAAATGATGATGAATCTTTAATATATTTTGCTAATAATATAAATGTATACTTACTTATAGTAAGGTTGGACCTCTGGGCAATTCAAAAGCACATGTATTTTAGCTGACTTTAGTTCCATCTCACTCAAAAGTCATTTTGAACTACATTTTGGACCACCTTTACCTGGTTGATTGAATATGGAAAATGATGGATACGAAGGATCGATGCCTCCATCGTCATGCCGATCAGGTCTATTTCTCAAAAATGACACATGATGTTCAAAATAATATGAACAAAAATAAGAAGTTTCTCTAGCCACATATGCCTCACAAATCGATCCTTCAATCCTAGATCTATTTTTGATAGTCTGCTTACATCTGCCAATAATCCTGCATATTAGCATTATTTTTAGATGGAATAATATTAAAATAAAACACATAAGGATTAATGATTAATAGTCACTAATTACCTCTCAAATGGATACATCCGTCTGCATTGTACCGGCCCTCCAAGCCATGCCTCTTGTGCAAGGTGAAATGGAAGATGTTCCATCACGTCAAAAAAACCAAGAGGGAAAATTTCACCAACTTGTTTAAGGTTATGCAAATTTTACTCTCCATGTAAGTTAGGTTCTCCACCCTCAAGGTGCTAGAACACAACTCCTTGAAAAATAAGCTTACCTCTGTGATGGGCTTCCATATTCTATCAGGCATTGCATTAAACACAACAGGCATCAAAGATTCCATGAAAATGTGACAATCGTGGCTTTTCATAGACGTCAACTTTCCTTATTTCATGTCAACACACCTAGATAGGTTTAATGCATACCCATCAGGCATACTCAAATTATTAACCCAATCACAAATCTCTCTTCTCTCCTCCAAGGTGAAGGTAAAACTGGCCTTCGGTTTGTGAATCTTGTTGTTCAAATATGTTAGGTACAACTCACTTCGCCTACAGTATTCCTTTAAGTCCATCACGGCCTTCAAGTTATCCTTTGTCTTGTTGTTGACATCCATCACAATATTAAACAAGTTGTCAAAAAAGTTCTTTTCGATATGCATGACATCAAGATTATGCTGAAGAAGATTGTGCTTCCAATAAGGTAACTCCCAGAATATGCTTTGTTTAGTCCAGTTGTGTGTAAAACCATAATCAGGTATCTTATTAGCCAAGGGATACTCTATTACCTTAGGTAGATCCCTAACTCTGTTTCAAATCTCTTCTGGAGACAAGACAGATGGTGGCTCCTCATAATATGTTTTATTCTTCATAAATGCACTAGTATTTCTCCTGAACTCATGATCCATTGGCAAGAAGCGGCGATGGCAATCAAACCATGTGTTCTTACCTCCATGTTTCAACGTGAATGCCTTTGTATCTTCCATACAAGTCGGGAAAGCTAACTTTCCGGCAGTCGTCCAACCGGACATCATTCTATAAGCAGGAAAATCATTTATAGTCCACATTAAAGCAGCACGCAATCTGAAGTTTTACTTAGTTGATACATCATATGTTTCCACGTCTTGATGCCACAATAAATTCAACTCATCAATCAAAGGCTGTATATAAAGATCAATCAACGTTTTTGGATTGCGTGGACCTAGAACAATACAAGTTAGAAAAAAATATAAACTTGTCATACATAACTCAGGTGGAAGATTATACGATGTAACAAATACCGGCTAACATGATTATAGTGCAGTAGAGACTGCAAATGGAGTGAATCCATCGACGCATAATCCCAACCTAATATTTCTTGGTTCACTAGCAAAGTCCGGGAACACCCTATTGAAATGCCTCCATGCTTTTCCATCTGATGGATGACATAGAACACCATCTGGCCTTATATGCTCATAATGCCATCTCATATGAGAAGCGGAGCTCATTGATGCATACAACCCTTTTAACCTTGGTATAAGGGGTAAGTAGTGCATCACCTTTACTGGGATCTTCTTCTTTTTATCATTTGTGGCATCCTTGTAACGAGGCTTGTTACAAAATTTACAGTTCTCTAGAGATGCATCATCCTTATAGAATAACATACAACCATTCTCACAACAATGAATCCTCTCTGATGAAAGACCCAATTGTAAACCAATGTTTTTTGGGTAGATCAATTTTACTCGGATTAAGTTCATCCATAAGCCCAATGATAGAATTTATGCCCGATTGAGAAATAGAAGTATCTGACTTAATCTGAAGTAATCGAACAGCAACAGACAATTTAGAATGCATTAAGCCTTCATACAACGGACAACTAGATTCCTCTAACTCTTTGAAGAACTTCTTAGCCTCATCATTTAGTTCAGATTGAGCCCCTGGGAACATCACAAAGGCATCCCTCATCATGTCATTGAATCTAGAATTTTCAACATTATTCTCCATTACGGGACTACCCTCCTCACCACCAAAAGAATTATGAAAATCAACATCATTTACGCTATCAAGATTCTCCCCAATGAGCAGTCCATACATAATAATTTTCCATAAAGCCCTTTTTAAAAAGATGACATGTAACAACATCTTCTCCTAATAACCTAACACACTTGCATTTCACACAAGGGCACCTAATCGTTCATTCAGTACAAAAATCATCAAGTGTCCTTGCCTTAGCAATAAATCCAGCAACCCCTTCTTTAAATTCATCCCTTAACCCCACACAATTAGGATGATTCCTATTATACATCCATCTACAAGCCGTCCCTTATGGGTTGTTGAAGCCAGCCCCTTTTGTAGGGAAACTTTCGTATCTATGATTTAGCTTGCTTTCCTGGAGTCTCTTGCTTTATTCCCCGTACTGTGGTATCAGAGCTAGACCATCCTTTCGGAGGGAGGAACAGTTTACTAAATATGTCTGAGTCATTTCCATCATCCTCTTCCTTAGCAAAAATGAATATGTCTCCTACTCTATATAAAACCCTATCTAAAAAATATGATTACCTCTATGAAGTAGATATCCTACCCGATGAACAAAAAGTATCCTCCACTGAACTACCTCTCATAAACCCCTACTCAGCTTTCGCCAAAAAATCATTTGCACCCTGGACCCAAATTCGTTCCCTAGTTCAACACATACCAAAAGGAGTCAAGGAATATGTTGCTGCCTCAAAACTTGACCAGCATCCTATTCTTGCCACTCGAGAGGAACAATTTATCACTCTTCAAATCCCAGATGATTTTCCCAGGCAATAGAGAGATCATGGTTTTACCCATATTCATTTTGGTGCCATCCGAATCACTTTAACATATCACGGAAGAAAAGGTCAACCTGTTATAGCTCGACTTTCTCTTCTAGATACAAGATACTTGGAGTACCAACATGCAAATTTGGGTACTGCAGAAGTTACCCTGAATGCTGAAACTGTCTTCATAACAATCTTTCCAAATTTCAACATGTCCCTTTATGATCCATACTTAACCGAAGCACTAAAAATCCAAGTCCAAATCCAAGTCCAAATCCAAGGAGCCCCTCAAACCAAAGATTCCATCCAAGCCACTCTTCATCACCAAATGGCGTGGCGAGTCCAAAATCATGCCATGGATCTTTGCCTTCCCGGAGGAGAAAATGCTTTACTCTTAAATATTGATGCTACCAAAGGAAACACCATGTGCACCCAAATACCCAGACAAATTTCAAGAGATGAACTTGTCAAAATTCTTCCTGATTCCTGGATCACA
>MCJB01053005.1:7667-45736 GCA_002018475.1 Nicotiana obtusifolia
TCATATTTGATAGGTAGAGTCTAAGTTAGGATGGTGTCGTGTTAGTTGCTTGAGGACAAGCAAGAGCTTAAGTTGGGGGTGTTGATGTGCCGGGTAATTTCGGCATATTTTGATACTATTTGTTTAGAGTTTTACTTGTTCTACTTGCTAATTATCACGATATTTACTTAGTTTTAGTGTAATTTCAGTATATTGAGGGAAGAGACCCAGAAGCATGAAAAGAAGTCCAAAAAGCTATCCAAAGGCAAGAAAAGAGTTCAAAAGTATAGCAGGTTCAATTCTGCGACCGCAAAATAGCTATGCGAGTCGCAGAAGTCGCAACAAGATCGCAGAGGCAGACAGAACTTCAAGCCAAATTTCAAGTTGAGAATGCGGTCGCAAATGCGACCGCAAAACAGGAATGCGAAACGCATTCTCGTCGCAGACACAAGCAGAGTCTGAGGTGAAAAATAGAGTGGAGATTGCGATCGCAGAGCCAATATGCGAACCGCATTTTCAAATGCGACGAGAGGGAAACTAACGGGTATGATCTGCGATGAAACGTGAAGATTTTGCGAACCACATTCCTGCTCTGCAACAGGAATGCGATCGCAGACGTGCAACTAGGTCAAACCTAACTGCTACTCGCCTCGGATTTTGGGCCTCTATAAATAGCTTTTCTAGGGTTGTGTGAGGGAGATTGGTCAGAATTCAAAGTGCAAAGTACTGCTTTTGATTATTTTCAAATTGAGAGAAGTTTTTGGGTGATCAAAACTGATAATTCGATATTGTTGTAAGATGAATTCAATTATTCTCCTTTGTTCTTTAGTTTTCAACATGTGTAGCTAAACTCTAATACCGAGGTTGTGAACCCTAGATGGGTAGAATGTTATTGAAAGGTTGATATTGATTCTAATTTCGAAAGAAGCTTGATATTTATTTATCTCTTGTTCTTAATTTAATCGTTAGTGGTTGCAAACATTAACGAGTGCCAATTTACGCTATCGTATCTTGGAAGAGTGAGATAGAGTTTGGTAGAGATAAATAACAAGAATTCAAGGCTTTAAACCTTGTTTAACGAAATCACTTAGGAATAAGTAGATTTCAATTTGGCGAATGATTGGGTGTTCTTAATTTTGACTCTTTAGTATTCGAGAGGATCATGAGAGGATACGTTATCTAAGTGTTGGGAAATATTGGATAACGCGGTAATAAGAACCGATCGCATATCAAGAACGGACTTCAATATCAATATCAATACATTCTACTACATTAGGGGGAACACAACCTTAGTATCTCAAATTCATATTTTTACTTTCAAATTACTTTTGAACTGCAACTGTTAGTTTACTTTTCTTTACATACTCAATATTGATTTATTCTATTTGGCTACTTGATCGAATTACGACTAAGTACAGTATTGCATTAATCGGATAATTGTTTCACGCTTATTCCCTGTGGGATTCGACCCCAACCTCGTTGGGTTACTATATTTGACATCGATCGCTTACACTATTGTTAAGGTGTAATTTGAGCGGATCAAAAGGACATAAGAGCTAGATTCGAAGAGGTATGCACCCCTTCCCCCGCCTGCAGTGGACATCTTCTTGATAGTTTTGGACTGGCTAAGGGGCAAGGTACCTTTACTTCGATCCCTAGAAGAATCACCTCTGCCTTTTGTAGTTTCGCCGTGGCCGAGCGATCGAACCATTTTCTGTAGCAAAGCAAAGAGGATTGTTAGTTGCAAAATATCATTCAACACATTCAAGACGTATGTAGGCAAGGGAGAACATTGTGGACACATTGGGGTTACTACGGAAACAACATGCTGCCAGAATAGGGAATTGCGATCCGCATATTTTTTATGTGCCCCTGCAGACAGGGAGTGCGGACTGCACAATTGCAAGTGTAGCCGCGCTTCTAACAAGTAAATTTTATAAGCTGAGAAGCCTCTTCTCTGAAGACAATGCGGAGGCGATTTTGCAGCCACAGAATGCATCTGTGGTCTGCATATATGGGTCTCAAGAGGTTGACTTCTGAAGTGGACTTAAGTGCGGCCTCTCTCACATTTCTGCGGTCCGCACAATTAAAGTGCGACTGCAGAAGCACTTGCCTTCACCAAATTGCCCAAAACACAAAATTGTAGACTGCAAAAATTCAAGTGCGGCGGCAGATTTCAGCATTTACGAACAGGCAGTCATTTTTGTACTTAGAGTTTGCAATTACTTGAACAAATCCGTATGGAAACATGGTATAAACATGAAATCTCACTAACCCAACCCCATAGAACATGTATTATAAACTACCAAGTACATATCTATCCCACATGGACAATGATGAACTCTAATAACAGATGGCCTAAAAAGAAACTAAAATTTCAAAAATTAAACTAACACAAACAAATTAACATGAAATGAAGCATACCAGATAGAGTAAGTGCACTATTGTGTAAGCACAGGTAGGTGTATATGGGGGACAGTGAAAATCTCTCAGGAAACCTTGCAGAGTAACAGTGATTGTTAGGAGAGTGAAAAGTGTAAAATGAACTCAAAGGTCCTATTTATACTAAGATTCATAAGCGGGAAAAGGAGTCGAGTGCGGCCGCACAATTCCAGTGCAGTCCGCACTCTTTCACCTGGGTCTCTCTTCTCTAAGCCTCATGTGGGGTCCACACATTTTTTAGTGCGGCCGCACAAATCCCCTTGCGGTCGCAGATTTGCTCTGCACTGGCAAACTTAAAACTTCAGAGAGTTTATATTTTCACACATTAGAAAGCCTCCAATTGTGTGGTCCGCATGTGAAATGTGCGGCCACGAATTTATTTCTGCTGTGGCACATAGAATTATGCGGTCCGCACAAATGCAGTGTGGTCCGCAGTTCCTTCAACACTTGGCCATTTTTTTAGTCCACCCTTCTTACAAGTCACACTCAACCCGCGCACTTCAAATAAAGTTAGAACACACATAATATTTAACTACAAAAGAAAAATGAAAAGAACATGGGCTGCCTCCCAAGAAGCGCCTGATTTAACGTCACGATACGACGCAATATTAAAGCACCCTCAAGTGAAGCAAATGACCGCCCCCACTATGCTATCTCCAACCTTTCCTAAGTAATAATTCACCGGTGACCATTGACTCGGAATACTTTATTTTTTTTGTTCTTCAAGTCTAATGCACCAAAAGGTGTCACACCAACAATTTCAAATGGACCACTCCACTTGGATTTTAGCTTCCCGAGAAACATTCTCAACCTTGAGTTAAACAACAATACAAGATCGACCACATTGAACTCTTTGTTCTAAATGTATTTTTCATGAAGATATTTTATCTTTTCTTTGTACAAGAACGAACTCGCATATCCATGGTACCGGAAATCACCCAATTTATTCAAAATGTGTAACCCGCAAGTTAGCAGCTACATCCCAATCAAGATTCAATTCTTTAGAGCCCACATTGCCTTGTGCTCTAGTTCCAGAGGAAGATGACAAGCTTTCCGGAACACCAACCAGTACGGAGACATTCCGATAGGTGCTTTGTAAGCCATCCGATAAACCCATAACGCATCATCAAGCTTCTTGGACCAATTCGTCCGATTAGCATTTACCGTTTTAGACAAGATACTCTTTATCTCCCCGTTGAAGACTTTCACTTGCCCACTAGCTTATGGGTGATAGGAGTCGTGATCTTGTGATTAACACCATACTTTCTAAGTAAAGTGTCAAAAGCTTTGTTGCAAAAGTGTGACCCCCCATCGCTTATGATTGCACGTGGAGTACCAAATCTTGTGAAAATATTCTTCTTCAAGAAAGCCACTACACTTCTCCCCTCATTGTTGGGTAAAGCGACAGCCTCAACCCATTTGGACACATAATCCACCGCGACCAAGATGTAGGTGTTTCCACAAGAGCTCACAAAAGAGACCATGAAGTCAATACCCCAAACATCGAAAATGTCAATCTCCAAGATGGTTGTGAGAGGCATTTCATTTTTATTTGAGATTCCACCAGCCCGTTGATATTCATCTCATCTTTTCACCAAATCACTAGTATCCGTGTAAAGAGTAGGCCAATAGAAACCACAACTAAGCACTTTGGCCGCCGTTCTTGCTCCACCATGATGGACACCATATGGTGAAAAATGACAAGCCCCAAGAATATCACTTTGCTCTTCTTCCGGTACACACCTCCTAATCATCACATCCGTACAAATACGAAAAAGGTATGGTTCATCCTAATAATAATCTTGACAATCTCTTTTGAGCTTCTACCTTTAGTTTGAAGAGAACTCATCCGGAATGATTTCACTCACAAGAAAATTTGCCAAGCCTGTGAACCATGACACCTCTTTCATTGAAATTTCCAAAAGTTGCTCATTGGGAAAGGAGTAATTGATTTAAAGACCATCATGCGGCCTCCCCTCCTCCTCCAAATGAGACAAGTGGTCTGCCACTTGGTTTTTACTACCTTTCCTATCTTGGATATTAATATCAAATTCTTGCAACAAGAGCACCCATCTCATCAACCGAGCTTTGGAATCTTTTTTGCTTATAAGATAAAGATACGCCGCATAGTCCATGTGGACAATAACTTTGGCACCCATCAAGTACGGGCGGAACTTATCAATTGCAAACACAATATCATAGAGCTCTTTCTCCGTAACGATATAATTGACTTGGGCATTATCCATGGTCTTACTAGCATTGTAGACCGGATGAAAAATCTTGTTGATATGTTGCCCCAAAACGGCCCAACCGCTACGTCACTTGCATCACACATGAGTTCAAAAGGCACACTCTAATTTGGATCGGTAATGATAGAAGTAGTTGTCAATTTGAGCTTCAAAAATTCAAAAGCCCTTATGCAATCATCATTGAAATTGAACTTGGCATCCTTCTTAATGAGCTTGCACAATAGGTTCACCACTTTAGAGAAATCTTTGATAAAGCGCCGGTAAAAACCCGCATGGCCTAGAAAACTCCGCACACCCTTCACCGAAGTTGGGGGTGGAAGCTTAGAAATCACCTCAATATTTGCTTTGCCAACTTCATCCCATCCCTTGAGATTTTATGGCCAAGGACAATACCTTCCTCGACCATGAAATGGCATTTCTCCATTGAGTACCAAGTTGGTTTCTTCACATCTAGCCAACACTTTGTCCAAATTTGCAAGACAATTATCAATGGAATCCCCTACCCCTAAGAAGTCATCCATGAAAGCTTCAAGATAGTCCTCTACCATGTCCGTGAAAATAACTATCATACACCGTTGAAAAATCGTTGGTGCATTACACAAATCAAATGACATCCTCTTGAAAGCAAAAGTACCATAGGGACAAGTAAAGGTTGTTTTCTCTTGATCTTCTAGAGCAATGAAAATTCGGTTGTAGCCCGAGTACCCATCAAGAAAGCAATAGAAAGCACGTCCGGCCAATCTATCGAGTATTTGATCTAAGAAAGGAAATGCAAAGTGATCCTTCCTTGTTACTCTGTTGAGCTTGTGATAATCCATACAAACCCTCCAACCAGTCTCTGTTCTTGTAGGAATCAATTCATTCTTATCATTGGTAAACACCATCATGCCACCTTCTTTGGGAAACATTGAACCGGAGAGGTCCATGAACTATTGGAGATGGGGTAGACAACCCCGGCATCCAACCACTTGACAATCTCCTTCTTGACAACTTCTTGCATAGACTCATTGAGTATTCTTTAATGTTCAATGGACAGCTTAGCACCTGTAATGACCTAGTTTATTCCCCGATTTATTTCATTAATTATATTAAATGGAATCAAAATGAGTGAGTTGCACTCCAAGTATAATCGGCGAAGTTCGAATTTCCGGTCGATAGGTGAAATTTTGATCTGGAAGTCGGAATGAAATTCCGACAGTTGCTGTAGCTTCGTTATGCAATTTATGACTTGCGTGCAAAATTTCAGACCATTCGGACATGGTTTGGTCAGGTTCGGATCAAATGATCGATTTAAGAATCCTTGGAGTCCGTAGGGTCGAATCTAATGCAAACCTGACAATACGATGGTTATTTTAGAGTTCCGAAGATTGGAACAAGTTTAAATGAGATTTTAGGACATGTGTGCATGTTCAGATAAAGCCCCGGGGGTCGCGGATGAATTTTGAATAGTCGACGGGACTTAACTCGTCGCTTTATAAAGTGTTAACTTCATGTCTTCTGGTTTAATTAGAATAAAAAGTAGTAAACGATCTCCAAATTCGATTTTGTTCAAGGCATTAGCTCCGTATCGAAATTACAAAGCCGTAGCAAAAAGAATCGTCCAAATCGGACTCCGTATGAAAAAGTTAGGCTTAATTTTGTAAAACCAGATAGAAATCAGAAGCTTCAGGTGAAAATCGCGACCAAAAAGTGGTTCGCGAACTTGACATGCAAACCGCGAAAATGCACCTGAGGGTCGCGAAATGAAGCAGTGGCTAAAGGGGAGATTCGCAGCGAGTTTGCGATTCGCGAACTTGAAAAGCGGACCGCGAAAAGGCACCTGGGCATCGCGAAGTGAGGCAGAAGACCTGGGCAACTTGGTTGTCCATTTCGCGATGAGAAAAGCGGTCCGCATGTTGAATATGCGAACCGCGAAATTGACATTGGCGTCGCGAAGTTGGGCAGAACCTTGGGCATCCTTTTTGCTCATTCCGCGATGGAAAAGCAGTTCGCATGTGAGATATGCGAACCGCGAATTTGCTCAAGGGGTCGCGAAATGGCCCTGCTTCAGTTCTTTTTGCCCGATTTTAACCCTCTATAAATAGGACCTAGGGTCCATTTGCACACTTCTGAAATACCAAAACTCAACACCCACGAGAGAATTCAATTACAAACACAAAGAACCTCTATAAATCAACCCCTAACACATATGCAAAGTAGATTTTCGTGATTTATCTTGCAAGAAAAAGGGATTGCAACACCTTAGGCGTATTTGGGGGCTTTTAAGAAGAAGACTGAAGTGAAGTTGGAACAAATAGAGAGGGAGTCTCAAGAGAAACATCGGGTAAGTGTTATCTACCCTAAATTCCCTCTTAGACTATGATTTCCATGTTTAATCCCTTTGTAAATTCACGAATTTGTGAAGGAAAAGAAACTAGGGTTCTTCTCAATTTCTGAAAATATGAAATTAGGGATTGAGGTAGATTCGGAGGTGAAATCCGACAAATCTTAAATGGGTAAGCTCGTGAAGAGATAAGGAACCCGTCGAAATGATAATTTCTGAACTTTGAGAAGTGGGCCCCGGGCTCGGGTCTTGCTAAATTCGGAATTCCTTAGTAAATCTGATTATTTTCGCTTGGGCTTGGTCCCCGTAGCATAATGTGACGTAATTCTATTGAATTTGGATAGATTCGACGCACGAGGAGGCCACTTCAAAGGGCAAAGGCGTCGCGGGCTAAGGATTTAGCCGGGTTAAGGTGAGTAATGCTTGTAAATGATGTCCTGAGGGTTCGAAACCCCGGATTGCACCTCACAAAGCCATATTGAGGTGAGGTACATGCTCGATGACGAGCATGGGTTTGTTCACTTTTGGGGATTTGGACTTGGTCCATCCCGAATGATGTTTTCTACTACATACTTGATTGAAATCAAATTGATGTCATTGTGAATTGGGCTACTAGCCATATTTGGGCTTCGCGCCGGTTGTATGAACCCTCCAGGGGTATTATTTGGCATATCGCCAGTTATGTGGACCCTTCAGGGGTATTGTTGTTGCATGATTCATATCATCAACTTGGTTTTGAAACTCAAATGATGTTTTCAAATGGTTTAAATGGATCGGGTGGCACGCCGCCACGACATATGACATGCATGGATCGGGTGACACACCGTCACGATATATATTACGCTACTGAACCACCCACAGTAAGCGTCGGGAACCCAGGGAACGGGTGGCACGTCCGCCACGACAGTCATGACTGGCATTGCATTGCATGGCATGGCATCGCATTGCATTGCATTGCATNTGAGAATTTATAATAGTTATATTATCATTAGGCCTTCAGTAGTGGCTCATGACTTTGTGACACCCCGGTCCAAGGGCTGTAGTCGGGATGGCTTACTATATTTTCCGCAATTGACTATTATTAAACTGTATTTATATTATTTTCTTGTTATTTAACATATTGAGCAAAGTTTAGGGGGATCGGCTGGCCTTGTCTTCATGAGAGGCGCCATCACGACCGGGATGGGATTTTGGGTCATGACAGAGTTGGTATCAGAGCCTAGGTTACATAGGTCTCACGAGTCATGAGCGGGTTTAGTAGAGTCTTGCGGATCGGTACAGAGATGTTTGTACTTATCTTCGAGAGGCTGCAGAACCTTTTTAGGAAAATTTCATGATTCTTGAAATTCTTGTCGTGCGAACTTGTTGATCCGAGAACTAAAACTTCTGTTATTTTGTTCTCTCTCAGATGGTGAGGCCACGAACTACCGGACGAGGTGGACGACCACCAGTACCATCCACTGAGGCCACCAGAGGCCGTAGACGTGGTCGTGGTCGTGGTAGAGGCAGAGCGGCGAGGGCAGCATCTATTGATCCACCAGCTGCCCCAGCCCCAGAACAGGCACCAGCTGTGCCTGCAGCTATTCCAGGTCTTCAGGAGACCTTGGCTCAGATTCTGAACGTGTGCACTGGCCTAGCTCAGGCGGTTTCAGCCACTACAGCTGCAACTACTTCTCAGGCCGGGGGAGGCAATCAGACTCCAGTTGCCCGTACGCCTGAGCAGGTAGTCCAAGGACTACAGATGTCGGGGGCACCTCCAGCCCAGCCAGTTGCACCAGCTCAGGAGTACGTAGTACCAGTTATGCCAGACGATGAGCAACGTCGTCTTGAGAGGTTTGGTAGACTCCAGCCTCCGTCATTCAGTGGTGCTGAGGGCGAGGATGCCCAAGGTTTTCTCGACAAGTGTCAGCGAATGCTCCGGACAGCTGGCATTCTTGAGTCTAGTGGTGTGGCATTCACCACATTTCAATTCACGGGAGCCGCCTTTAATTGGTGGGAGGCTTATGAGAGGCGTAGGCCGGCTGATGCAGCGCCTCTTACGTGGCACAATTCTCCGCTCTTTTCCTGGAGAAGTACGTGCCGCAGTCCCACAGAGAGGAGCTGCGTAGACAGTTTAATGGCTGCTACAGGGGGATATGACTGTGTCGCAGTACGAGTCAAGATTCTCTGAGCTGGCTCGACATGCTATCTGGATGGTTCCGACTGATCGTGAAAGGATCAGGAGGTTTGTGGATGGCCTTAACTACCCTCTCCGTGTACTTATGACCAGGGAGAGAGTATTGGGTGCTACCTTCGAGGAAGTGGTTGATATAGCTTGCCAGATTGAGACGGTTCGCCGTCAGGAGCGAGAGGAGAGGGAGGCTAAGAGGCCTCGAGGATCGGGCAATTACAGTGGTACTCCTTCGAGAGGCCAGATCCAGGAAGGTAGAGGCCGTCCATTCAGGCCTGCTCAGTCAGTAAGCCCAGGGTATAGTGGGGCATCTGCAGGTCGTGGCTATCATGGGTTGCGGCAGGGCCAGTCTACACTTAGCGCCTTGCCAGCTCATTCCCCGTCGGCCCAGGGTCCGTCTAGACCGAGTGCATCTGCTAGAGCACCGGTGAGCTGTTATGAGTGTGGCGAGATGGGCCACATGCGGAAGTTTTGTCCCCATCGTGGAGCTGGATCATTCCAACAGAGGGGTCAACCCTCAACTTCTGCTCCAGTTACTTCATCACCCGCTCAGCCAGCTAGGGGCGGTGGTCAAGTAGCTAGAGGTCGCCCTAGAGGGGGAGGTCGAGCAAGCGGTGGCCAGGCTCGATTCTATGTTATTCCAGGCAGGACAGATGCCAGTGCTTCTGATGCCGTTATTACAGGTATTGTTTCAGTCTGCCACAGAGATGCCTCTGTATTGTTTGATCCCGGTTCCACTTATTCTTATGTGTCTGCATATTTCGCTCATTATTTGGATACGCCCCGTGAGCTTCTTGCTCTACCTGTTCAGGTGTCTACCCCGGTGGGTGACACTGTTGTTGTAGACCGTGTGTATCGGTCGTGTGTGGTAACCATTGGGGGTCTGGAGACCCGAGTTGATTTATTGCTATTAAGCACGGTAGATTTCGATGTTATATTGGGCATGGATTGGTTATCTCCATGTCGTGCTATCTTAGACTGTCATGCTAAGACAGTTACTTTGGCTATGCCGGGTGTGCCACGGATAGAGTGGCGTGGTGTGACTGATTATGTTCCCGGTAGGGTGATATCATACTTGAAAGTCCAACAAATGGTTGGGAAGGGTTGCCTTGCATATCTAGCATTTGTAAGGGATGTTGGAGCTGAGACTCCAAGCATCGATTCTGTTCCAATTGTGCGGGAATTTCCTGATGTATTTCCGGCAGACCTGCCGGGCATGCCGCCGGACAGGGATATTGATTTCGGTATTGACCTGGTGCCGGGCACTCAGCCCATATCTATTCCACCATATCGTATGGCACCAGCGGAGTTGAAAGAATTAAAGGAGCAACTTCAGGAACTCCTAGATAAAGGGTTCATTCGCCCTAGTGTGTCACCTTGGGGTGCACCGGTTCTATTTGTGAAAAAGAAGGATGGCACAATGAGAATGTGCATCGATTATAGGCAACTGAATAAGGTAACAATCAAGAACAAATATCCTTTGCCTCGCATCGATGATTTATTTGACCAACTTCAGGGAGCACGAGTGTTCTCTAAGATTGATCTCCGTTCAGGATATCACCAGCTGAAGATCAGGAATGCAGATATTCTTAAGACTGCTTTCCGGACTAGATATGGCCACTATGAGTTTCTCGTAATGTCTTTCGGGCTAACTAATGCCCCAGAAGCGTTCATGCAGTTAATGAACAATGTATTTCGGCCTTATCTGGATTCGTTTGTGGTGGTATTTATTGATGATATTCTGGTGTACTCACGTAGCCAGGAAGAGCACGCAGAACATCTGCGAGTTGTATTGCAGAGATTGAGGGAGGAGAAACTTTATGCAAAATTCTCCAAGTGTGAGTTTTGGCTCAATTCAGTGGCTTTCCTGGGGCACGTGGTGTCTAGCGAGGGTATACAGGTTGACCCAAAGAAGATAGAGGCGGTCCAGAGTTGGCCTAGACCATCCTCGGTCACAGAGATCCGTAGCTTCCTTGGATTGGCAGGTTATTACCGCCGGTTTGTGCAGGGATTCTCATCTATTGCATCGTCCTTGACCAAATTGACCCAGAAGGGTGTTCCGTTTGTATGGTCGGACAATTGTGAGGAGAGCTTTCAAAAGCTCAAGACAGCCTCGACCACAGCTCCAGTGTTGGTTCTACCATCAGCTTCAGGTTCATATACCATATATTGTGATGCTTCGAGAATTGGTATAGGCTGTGTACTGATGCAGGAAGGTAGAGTTATTGCTTATGCTTCTCGTCAGTTGAAGCCTCACGAGAAGAACTACCCCGTGCATGATTTAGAACTGGCTGCCATAGTTCATACTTTAAAGATTTGGAGGCATTACTTATACGGCGTATCATGTGAAGTGTTCACTGATCATCGTAGCCTTCAACATTTGTTCAAGCAAAAGGATCTAAATCTGAGGCAGCGGAGATGGTTAGAATTGCTCAAAGATTACGATATTACTATACTGTACCATCCGGGAAAGGCCAATGTGGTGGCCGATGCTTTAAGCCGAAAGGCAGTGAGTATGGGAAGTTTAGCACACATTCCATTGGGAGAGAGACCTCTTGCAGTCGAAGTCCAGACCTTGGCTAATAAGCTGGTGAGATTAGACATCTCGGAATCTAACCGGGTGTTGGGTTGCATGGTTTCTCGGTCTTCGTTATATGATCGCATTAGGGAGCGTCAATATGACGATCCGCATTTGCTTGTCCTCAAGGACAGAGTCCAGCATATGATGCTAAAGATGTGACCATCGGCGACGATGGAGTGTTAAGGATGCAGGGTCGAATTTGTGTACCCAATGTGGATGGTCTTCGGGAATTGATCCTGGAAGAGGCCCATAGCTCACGGTATTCCATTCATCCAGGTGCCGCAAAGATGTACCAGGATTTGAGCAACATTACTGGTGGAGAAGGATGAAGAAAGATATTGTGGGATTCGTAGCCCAGTGCCTCAACTGTCAACAAGTAAAATATGAACATCAGAGCCGGGTGGTTTGCTTCAAAAGATAGCTATTCCCGAGTGGAAATGGGAGCGGATCACTATGGACCTTGTGGTCGGACTCCCACGAACTTTGAGGAAGTTCGATGCGGTTTGGGTGATTATGGATCAGTTAACCAAGTCCGCACATTTCATCCCTGTGTGTACTACTTATTCTTCGGAACGGTTGGCAAGGATTTACATCCGAGAGATTGTTCGGCTGCATGGTGTTCCAGTCTCTATCATTTCAGATAGAGGTACTCAGTTCACCTCGCAGTTCTGGAAGGCCGTGCAGAGGGAGTTGGGTACTCAGGTGGAATTGAGTTCAGCTTTTCATCCTCAGACGGATGGGCAGTCCGAACATACCATTCAAATCCTGGAGGACATGTTGCGCGCTTGTGCTATTGATTTCAAAGGTTCATGGGATGAATTTCTGCCGCTCGCAGAGTTCGCCTATAATAACAGCTATCAGTCAAGTATTCAGATGGCTCCGTATGAGGCTCTGTATGGGAGACGGTGTAGATCTCCGATAGGTTGGTTCGAGCCCGGCGAAGATAGACTATTGGGGACTGACCTGGTTCAGGATGCTATAGAAAAGGTGAAGATAATTCAGGAGAGGCTTCGTACAGCACAGTCGAGGCAAAAGAGTTATGCCGACAGAAAAGTTCGGGATGTGTCTTACATGGCGGGTGAGAAAGTTATGCTGAAAGTCTCACCCATGAAGGGTGTTATGAGGTTCGAAAATAAGGGTAAATTGAGTCCCCGGTTTATTGGACCATTTGAAGTACTTCGACGAGTGAGAGAAGTGGCATATGAGCTTGCTTTTCCACCCAGTCTGTCGAGTGTACATCCGGTATTTCACGTTTCTATGCTTAGAAAGTACATTGGGGACCCATCACATATTCTGGACTTCAACACGATCCAGTTAGATGATGGCTTGACCTATGAGGTGGAGCCGGTGGCAATTCTAGATCGTCAGATTCGGAAGCTGAGGTACAAAGAAATAGCTTCTGTGAAAGTTCAGTGGAGAGGTCGGCCCATGGACGAAGCTACTTGGGAAGACGAGCAAGAGATGCGAAGCAGATACCCACACCTCTTTGAAATTCCAGGTATGTTTCTTGACTCGTTCGAGGACGAACGTTTATTTAAGAGGGGGAGAATGTAATGACCCAGTTTATGCCCCGATTTATTTCATTAATTATATTAAATGGAATCAAAATGAGTGAGTTGCACTCGAAGTATAATCGGCGAAGTTCGAATTTCCGGTCGACAGGTAAAATTTTGATCCGGAAGTCGGAATGAAATTCCGACAGTTGCTGCAGCTTCGTTATGCAATTTATGACTTGCGTGCAAAATTTCAGACCATTCGGACATGGTTTGGTCAGGTTCGGATCAAAGGATCGATTTAAGAATCCTTGGAGTCCGTAGGGTCGAATCTAATGCAAACCTGACAATACGATGGTTATTTTAGAGTTCCGACGATTGGAACAAGTTTAAATGAGATTTTAGGACATGCGTGCATGTTCAGATAAAGCCCCGCGAGTCTCGGATGAATTTTGAATAGTCGACGGGACTTAACTCGTCGCTTTATAAAGTGTTAACTTCATGTCTTATGGTTTAATTAGAATAAAAAGTAGTAAACGATCTCCAAATTCGATTTTGTTCGAGGCATTAGCTCCGTATCGAAATTACGAAGCCATAGCAAAAAGAATCGTCCAAATCAGACTCCGTATCAAAAAGTTAGGCTTAATTTTGTAAAACCAGATAGAGATCAGAAGCTTCAGGTGAAAATCGCGACCAAAAAGCGGTTCGCGAACTTGACATGCGAACCGCGAAAATGCACCTGAGGGTCGCGAAATGAAGTAGTGGCTAAAGGGGAGATTCGCGGCGAGTTCGCGA
The DNA here is from genome assembly GCA_002018475.1 of Nicotiana obtusifolia. Lineage (NCBI taxonomy): Eukaryota > Viridiplantae > Streptophyta > Magnoliopsida > Solanales > Solanaceae > Nicotiana > Nicotiana obtusifolia. The sequence continues at coordinate 21,700 of MCJB01053005.1, forward strand.
TTCGCGAACTTGAAAAGCGGACCGCGAAAAGGCACCTGGGCATCGCGAAGTGAGGCAGAAGACCCGGGCAACTTGGTTGTCCATTTCGCGATGAAAAAAGCGGTCCGCATGTTGAATATGCGAACCGCGAAATTGACATTGGCGTCGCGAAGTTGGGCAGAACCTTGGGCATCCTTTTTGCTCATTCCGCGATGGAAAAGCGGTTCGCATGTGAGATATGCGAACCGCGAATTTGCTAAAGGGGTCGCGAAATGGCCCTGCTTCAGTCCTTTTTGCCCGATTTTAACCCTCTATAAATAGGACCTAGGGTCCATTTGCACACTTCTGAAATACCAAAACTCAACACCCACGAGAGAATTCAATTACAAACACAAAGAACCTCTATAAATCAACCCCTAACACACATGCAAAGTAGATTTTCGTGATTTATCTTGCAAGAAAAAAGGATTGCAACACCTTAGGCGTATTTGGGGGCTTTTAAGAAGAAGACTGAAGTGAAGTTGGAACAAATAGAGAGGGAGTCTCAAGAGAAACATCGGGTAAGTGTTATCTACCCTAAATTCCCTCTTAGACTATGATTTCCATGTTTAATCCCTTTGTAAATTCACGAATTTGTGAAGGAGAAGAACCTAGGGTTCTTCTCAATTTCTGAAAATATGAAATTAGGGATTGAGGTAGATTCGGAGTTGAAATCCGACAAATCTTATATGGGTAAGCTCGTGAAGAGATAAGGAACCCGTCGAAATGATAATTTCTGAACTTTGAGAAGTGGACCCGGGGCTCGGGTCTTGCTAAATTCGGAATTCCTTAGTAAATCTGATTATTTTCACTTAGGCTTGGTCCCCGTAGCATAATGTGACATAATTCTATTGAATTTTGATAGATTCGACGCACGAGGAGGCCACTTGAAAGGGCAAAGGCGTCGCGGGCTAAGGATTTAGCCGGGTTAAGGTGAGTAATACTTGTAAATGATGTCCTAAGGTTCGAAACCCCGGATTGCAACTCACAAAGCCATATTGAGGTGAGGTACATGCTCGATGACGAGCATGGGTTTGTTCACTTTTGGGGATTTGGACGTGGTCCATCCCGAATGATGTTTTCTACTACATACTTGATTGAAATCAAATTGATGTCATTGTGAATTGGGCTACTAGCCATATTTGGGCTTCGCGCCGGTTGTATGAACCCTCCAGGGGTATTATTTGGCATATCGCCAGTTATGTGGACCCTTCAGGGGTATTGTTGTTGCATGATTCATATCATCAACTTGGTTTTGAAACTCAAATGATGTTTTCAAATGGTTTAAATGGATCGGGTGGCACGCCGCCACGACATATGACATGCATGGATCGGGTGACACGCCGTCACGATATATATTGCGCTACTGAACCACCCACAGTAAGCGCCGGGTACCCAGGGAACGGGTGGCACGTCCGCCACGATAGTCATGACTGGCATTGCATTGCATGGCATGGCATCGCATTGCATTGCATTTCATTTTGGTTGTGTGGTTGTTCTGTTTACTTCGTGTTATCTATTGTGATGTTATGTATTTACTGCTCCGTCGTGGATTACTTGAGTTTTATGGTTTCTTGATTTTAGTTCTCATTTATATTTATTACTCACTGAGTTGGAAGTACTCACATTACTCCCTGCACCTCGTGTACAGATTCAGGCGTTAACGGTCCCGCTCCGAGGTATTGACTACTACTGCCAGAGTGGAGCTTCGGAGACTACGAGGTAGCTGCTTGCGTCCGCAGCCCCGTATCTCTTCTCTTTTGTTGATTTTATCTCTCTCAAACAATTCTACTTAAGAACTTGTAATAGTTATATTATCATTAGGCCTCCAGTAGTGGCTCATGACTTGGTGACACCCCGATCTGAGGGCTGTAGTCAGGATGGTTTGCTATATATTTATTTTCATCTGCAAATTACTCTTATTAAAAACATATTTATATTATCTTCGTGTTATTTAAAATTTTTAGCGGAGTTGGATTGGTTCGGCTGGCCTTGTCTTCATGAGAGGCGCCATCACGACCGGGATGGGATTTTGGGTCGTGACAATCTCAAAGTGGGTTCGGCCACTTCAATCGGGACTAGGGCTTCAGCACCGTGCACGAGGGAAAAAAGAGTTTCTCCTGTACTTGATTTGGCCATTGTTCGGTAGGCCCATAGAACTACGGGAAACTCTTTGGGCCATTTGCCTTTGGCTGCTTCCAACCTTTTCTTGAGGTTTTGAGTGACCACTTTGTTTATCAACTCCGCTTGACCATTTGCGCTCGGATGATGAGGCAAACATGTGATTCTCTTTATTTTCAAGTCTTTGAGGAACTTTGTAACTTTTGCACCGATAAATTGTGGCCCATGGTCGCATGCTATCTCTTTTGGTATTCCGAACTTGCAAATTATATTTTCCCACGGGAAATCAACCACTTCGCATTTTCCGATCTTCTGATAAGAACCTACTTCCACCCAATTAGAAAAATAATCAGTCGAAATTAAAAAAAAAATATTACCTTTCCGGGAGGCTGTGGCGGCGGTCTGGCGATGTCCATCCCTCATTTCATGAACGGCCATGGGGATAGAACCGATGTAATGGTTATGCCGGTTGATGTACTAGTGATGCGTAGCATTGGCACTTATCACATTTCATACGAAATCTTTAGCGTCATGTTCTATGCGAGGCCAGTAATATCCTGCCCATACAAATTTCAGCATCAAAGACTCTGCGCCTGAGTGATTGCCGCATATCCCTTCGTGGATTTTTCTCATGGCCTGGTCTGGTCAGTACCCAGCCGGGCCTCTTTTGTTCCAACGAATTTGAATTTGAAAACCAAAATGCCTGTTATAGTTGTAATATTTCATNCTCGCGAGCTATATCAACCACTTCCTCGAAGGTAGCACCCAATACTCTCTCCCTGGTCATAAGTACACGGAGAGGGTAGTTAAGGCCATCCACAAACCTCCTGATCCTTTCACGATCAGTCGGAACCATCCAGATAGCATGTCGAGCCAGCTCAGAGAATCTTGACTCGTACTGCGACACAGTCATATCCCCCTGTAGCAGCCATTCAAACTGTCTACGCAGCTCCTCTCTGTGGGACTGCGGCACATACTTCTCCAGGAAAAGAGCGGAGAATTGTTGCCACGTAAGAGGCGCTGCATCAGCCGACCTACGCCTCTCATAAGCCTCCCACCAATTAAAGGCGGCTCCCGTGAATTGAAATGTGGTGAATGCCACACCACTAGACTCAAGAATGCCAGCTGTCCGGAGCATTCACTGACACTTGTAGAGAAAACCTTGGGCATCCTCGCCCTCAGCACCACTGAATGACGGAGGCTGGAGTCTACCAAACCTCTCAAGACGACGTTGCTCATCGTCTGACATAACTGGTACTACGTACTCTTGAGCTGGTGCAACTGGCTGGGCTGGAGGTGCCCCCGGCATCTGTAGTCCTTGGACTACCTGCTCAAGCGTACGGGCAACTGGAGTCTGATTGCCTCCCCCGGCCTGAGAAGTAGTTGCAGCTGTAGTGGCTGAAACCGCCTGAGCTAGGCCAGTGCACACGTTCAGAATCTGAGCCAAGGTCTCCTGAAGACCTGGAATAGCTGCAGGCACAGCTGGTGCCTGTTCTGGGGCTGGGGCAGCTGGTGGATCAACAGATGCTGCCCTCGCCGCTCTGCCTCTACCATGACCACGACCGCGTCTATGGCCTCTGGTGGCCTCAGTGGGTGGTACTGGTGGTCGTCCACCTCGTCTGGTAGTTCGTGGCCTCACCATCTGAGAGAGAACAGAATAACAGAAGTTTTAGTTCTTGGATCAACAAGTTCGCACGACAAGAATTTCAAGAATCATGGAATTTTCCTAAAAAGGTTCTGCAGCCTCTCGAAGATAAGTACGGACGTCTCCGTACCGATCCGCAAGACTCTACTAAACCCGCTCATGACTCGTGAGACCTATGTAACCTAGGCTCTGATACCAACTCTGTCACTAGCGGTCCGCATGTTGAATATGCGAACCGCGAAATTGACATTGGCGTCGCGAAGTTGGGCAGAACCTTGGGCATCCTTTTTGCTCATTCCGCGATGGAAAAGCAGTTCGCATGTGAGATATGCGAACCGCGAATTTGCTAAAGGGGTCGCGAAATGGCCCTGCTTCAGTTCTTTTTGCCCGATTTTAACCCTCTATAAATAGGACCTAGGGTCCATTTGCACACTTCTGAAATACCAAAACTCAACACCCACGAGAGAATTCAATTACAAACACAAAGAACCTCTATAAATCAACCCCTAACACACATGCAAAGTAGATTTTCGTGATTTATCTTGCAAGAAAAAGGGATTGCAACACCTTAGGCGTATTTGGGGGCTTTTAAGAAGAAGACTGAAGTGAAGTTGGAACAAATAGAGAGGGAGTCTCAAGAGAAACATCGGGTAAGTGTTATCTACCCTAAATTCCCTCTTAGACTATGATTTCCATGTTTAATCCCTTTGTAAATTCACGAATTTGTGAAGGAGAAGAACCTAGGGTTCTTCTCAATTTCTGAAAATATGAAATTAGGGATTGAGGTAGATTCGGAGTTGAAATCCGACAAATCTTATATGGGTAAGCTCGTGAAGAGATAAGGAACCCGTCGAAATGATAATTTCTGAACTTTGAGAAGTGGGCCCGGGGCTCGGGTCTTGCTAAATTCGGAATTCCTTAGTAAATATGATTATTTTCGCTTGGGCTTGGTCCCCGTAGCATAATGTGACGTAATTCTATTGAATTTGGATAGATTCGACGCACGAGGAGGCCACTTGAAAGGGCAAAGGCGTCGCGGGCTAAGGATTTAGCCGGGTTAAGGTGAGTAATACTTGTAAATGATGTCCTGAGGGTTCGAAACCCCGGATTGCACCTCACAGAGCCATATTGAGGTGAGGTACATGCTCGATGACGAGCATGGGTTTGTTCACTTTTGGGGATTTGGACTTGGTCCATCCCGAATGATGTTTTCTACTACATACTTGATTGAAATCAAATTGATGTCATTGTGAATTGGGCTACTAGCCATATTTGGGCTTCGCGTTGTATGAACCCTCCAGGGGTATTATTTGGCATATCGCCAGTTATGTGGACCCTTCAGGGGTATTGTTGTTGCATGATTCATATCATCAACTTGGTTTTGAAACTCAAATGATGTTTTCAAATGGTTTAAATGGATCGGGTGGCACGCCGCCACGACATATGACATGCATGGATCGGGTGACACACCGTCACGATATATATTACGCTACTGAACCACCCACAGTAAGCGTCGGGAACCCAGGGAACGGGTGGCACGTCCGCCACGACAGTCATGACTGGCATTGCATTGCATGGCATGGCATCGCATTGCATTGCATTGCATTTTGGTTGTGTAGTTGTTCCGTTTACTTCGTGTTATCTATTGTGATGTTATGTATTTACTGCTCCGTCGTGGATTACTTGAGTTTTATGGTTTCTTGCTTTCAGTTCTCATTTATATTTATTACTCACTGAGTTGGAAGTACTCACATTACTCCCTGCACCTCGTGTGCAGATTCAGGCGTTAACGGTCCCGCTCCGAGGTACTGACTACTACTGCCAGAGTGGAGCTTCGGAGACTACGAGGTAGCTGCTTGCGTCCGCAGCCCCGTATCTCTTCTCTTTTGTTGATTTTATCTCTCTCAAACAATTGTACTTAAGAACTTGTAATAGTTATATTATCATTAGGCCTCCAGTAGTGGCTCATGACTTGGTGACACCCCGATCTGAGGGCTGTAGTCAGGATGGTTTGCTATATATATATATTTTCATCTGCAAATTACTCTTATTAAAAACATATTTATATTATCTTCGTGTTATTTAAAATGTTTAGCGGAGTTGGATTGGTTCGGCTGGCCTTGTCTTCATGAGAGGCGCCATCACGACCGGGATGGGATTTTGGGTCGTGACAGCACCATCCTCCAACTTGATCTTATGCATGCAAAAGGCGGGACTTATACCCCGAATATCCGCCAAGGTTCACCCAATAGCCTTCTTCCAATTTTGTAACACCGCCAATGTGGAATCAACCTACACATTAGTCAAACAAGAGGAAAGAATAATCGATAAAGTAGAACAAAGGCCAAGAAATTCATACCGAAGGTGTGGAGGCAATGGCTTCAACTCCAAAGTAGGTGGATCTTCAATAGAAGGCTTTGTAGGAGGAGTCTTTCTATTTTCAAGATCCAAAGATAATTTCTGGAGTGCATACTTGTACGACCCCATTTCTTGCAAAGAGTTCACGCATTTCATAAAATCATCCATCCCGTCATCATCAAAATTGAGCAAAACGGCCTCCAACATATCACCAACATTGATAATATTACTTGTATCATCAACAATAACATCGCTCACCAAGTCCACAAAAGAACACACCTTATTGTTCTTTGGTTGCAGCATGGACTTACACATATGGAATACCAATTTTTCATCACCAACCCGGAAAGTGAATTCTCCAGCTTCTACATCACAAAGAGCCTTACCCGCAGAAGGGAAAGGTCTCCCAAGTATGATCGGCACTTCATACTCAACTTCAAAATCTAGAATGATAAAGTCCTCCATAAGAATTAATTTATCAACCAGGACCAAAACATCTTCAATCAAACCTAACAGCCTCTTCATGGTGCGATCGGCCATTTGCAATCTCATAGAAGTGGGTCTTGTTTGCCCAATTCCCAAAGTCATGAAAACCAAATAGGGCATCAAATTTATACTTGCCCCAAGATCACAAAGAGCTTTAACAAACTCGGCACTTCTAATTGTACAAGGAATCATGAAAGCAATGGGATCCTCCAACTTAGGAGGCATTGAATGAACTACCGCACTCACTTTATGAGTGACTTTGATAGTCTCAAAATTCATCGACCGCTTCTTTGTCACAAGATCTTTCATAAAATTTGCATAATCAGGCATTTGTTCCAAGCTTCCACCAATGGCACATTAACTGAAAGATTCTTCATCATTTGAATGAACTTCTTAAATTGATTCTCACCATTTTGCTTGGCATGTCTTTGAGGGTATGGAGGTGGAGGCTTAGGTGATGGTGCCTTTGCCTTTTGCACTACCGGTTCCGGCATGTCAATGATTTGTTCCCTATACGGGTTCATCTCCTCTTGAATATCTCCCACACTATCATCAATATCAGTCTGAACTTCCTCATTTTCTTGAACAACATTACTTGGGATATCTTCTTCTTGCATCACTTGGTTATCATCGGCAAGTCGCCTTTCACAGGAGGTGGGTGCTTTCCCCCCTCTTCCACTTCTTGTGATAACCGCCATAGCATGCTCCGTATCGTTACCACCCTTTGGGTTCACCACCGTGTCACTTGGTAGTGCGCCGTTAGGACAAGAATTTAGAGCTTGAGAGATTTGCCGCATTTGAAAGTCTAGATTTCGGATTGGTGTGTTGTGTGAGGCAAATTGGGCATACGAATCGACATTCATTTCCATCATTTTCTTGAACATATTCTCAATACGTCCCATTTTATTGTTTGAAGAACTTGAACCATGGGAAGGATATGGAGGTGGGTTGCTCGGTTGTTTCTACATTGGGGGGCTTTGAAAACCTGACCCCTGGTTTCCTTGATTGTTACCTCAACCACCTTGTTGTTGCTTCCCCAATTTCCGCGGTTGTTTACACTCTAATTTCCTTGATTATTGTTGATATGGCAATACCCTTGATTATTAGAACTCCAATTTCCATGGTTGTTTTGTGGTCTCCATTGTTGTTGGTTTGGGCCTTGGAGGTTGTTTCTTTGCCCTTGAAATTGTCCATATATTGCACTTTTTCCTCTTGCTCATTATATGAATCATCTGATCAAAACCACCATCATCTTGCACATAGTTCTCCACTCGGATTTGCATTTGTGGACCCTTGGTCCTCTTCGTGTTCACCAAAACATTAACTCCATCCATAGCATGAACTTGCTTAGGGGCTTGCACTTGATTGAGTTGGGCCTTTGCTAGTTGAGTTATGGTAGTGGTCAATTCGGCAATGGCTTTCCAATGGTCTTGTAATTCTTTGTAGAGGTGGATCATATTCGGATCACCATATGGGACATTGGCCCGGGATTGCCAAGCCGATGACGTCTCCTCCATCTCATCTAGAATGTCACGACCCTCTGCATAAGGCATGGTCATAAAGTTTCCACTGGTTAGTTGATTCACTACATATTGGTTGGTTGTGTTTATCCCACAGTAAAAGGTTTGTTGCAACATGTTTCCCGTCATATCGTTGTTGGGACATTCCTAAACCATTATTCTAAAGTGCTCCCAAATTTCGTGTAGTGGTTCATTTGGCTTTTGTTTGAATGCCAATATCTCATCTTGAAGTGTAGCCATGTGCCCAAGAGAGAAAATCTTAGTAATGAACCTGGCCGCTAACTCATCTCAAGTGTGTATTGAATGATTCGGCAAACGTTCCACCCAATCTAAAGATTTCCCCCTTAGAGAGAAGTAAAATAGCCTTAGCCTCAATGCATTCGGAAACATTCGTTTGCTTGCTCCCCCTAGAATGTATCCACAAAGCCCTTCAATTGTTTGTAAGCATTTTGGGTTGGTGCACCGGTGAAGAAGTCCCGTTGCTCAAGTAAAGTGAGCATCATGTTGGTGATTTGAAAGTTGCCCTCCCTAATACGGGGAGGGACTATTGCACTAGCATAACCTTCGTTGGGCAATATCTGGTATTGAGCCGCTTGTGGTGGATGTGGTAGAGGTGGGGGTGGAACGGGCACGTTATCTTGTGGTACTCGGCCTCTCCGATTAGCTTATGGCACTTGAGGTACCTTGTCGAGTTGTTCCTCCTCGCCATCCAAGTCCCCCAAAGGCAGATTTCCGAGCTCATTGTTCTCCATGTTTGCACCTATAATTTCTTTAAAAAGTTAGTAACACGGAAGGGAAAGAAGATATTCCAAAAACACACTCAAATATAAAGCTAACACCGTTAAAACTCCCCGACAACGGCGCCAAAAATTGATCCACTCCCAATCCACACTAAGCAATAAGTGGAAGAGGTCGTTGGAATAATAGTACCCTACTATTAGTCGGGGTTGATTTTCTCAGGAAGCTAAATGTGGGTGCTAGAGTGTACACTTGATGCGTGTAGAAGAAATTGGTTAAATACATTTCCAAACCAGTTGGTTTTGCAAATTACTTCTAAACACTATAGCATCAATGATTAACTAGAGAAATGAAACTAGAAATTGATTAATAATTTTTGATTGTTTTCAAATAGGTAAATGGCCTACGGATGTAACCTTCACTTGGGTATTAGCCTAATGGGTTAATTACGTTAACACTTGTTTTAGTGATTGGGGTGTATTATAGTTCTCAACTCTAAAGTACCCACTCAATACCGCTCGGTCATAGAGTGATTTTGACCAATTTGATTTTCTCGAGCACAAATGGGTATCAAACCAAAAAGTTGATACAAGCTCAAGTCGGGTTTTTCCTATCTCTAGTTTAAACCATTTAATTAGGGTAGTCAAAACCTTAACTAGCCCAATTTCTTATTAGCCAAGTTTTTCTAGACTTAGTCCCGCTTTCTCAAGTACATACCAAGTCAAAAATACATGAATCAACATTTGCAACCATTAATTCTAAAATTAAAACATGAACAAGGCTAAATAACAAACACCTAATAGTAAACAAGCATTAGATTAATTATCCATAAGGTTTACACACTAGGGTTGGGTCACAACCGTACTCGATATCTAGCTAGTCATAGTAGAAATGAAAGAAAATAAAGAAGAAACACTAATTAAGGCCATAATATAAAATTAAAATGTTAAACTATTGTGTTTTTAACCCAAATTGGTCATAAATTACCAAAACTGGTAAACTACAACGGTTATAGCTTAAAAACTACCAAACTTGATCCAAAAAAGTGATTCCCGTCTATTTATAGTGACCCGAATTTTGTTGACAAAAATGCCTTCAAGAGCTTCTGTGGCTGCACAATTCTATGTGCGGTCCGCACTTTGCTCGAGTCTGCAGATTGAGGGATTCTACTGCCGCACAATTTGACCTGCGGCTGCACCTCAGCTTCTGTGGCCCCACAATTCCATGTGTGGTCCGCACTTCTGGCAAGGCTTCAGTCTTGGTCGTTTTGCACACTCTCCGAACTTTTTGAATTCCTATCAGTTCGACCATGTTGTGCGGCCGCACAACTTGTGTGCGTTCCGCACTTCTCTTCAATTAACTTTTGAGCTTCAAAACCAGATCTGCATCCACATAGAAAATTCTATGGTCCGCGCTTTCTTATGCAGACCGCACTTTTGGTCTATTGCAACCCTTCTTGCCTTGTGAGCCGAAGCACTCCTTTTTGTTTTAGATTTCTTTTTTACAGTCTAAATCTCCAATATTCCTTCAATTTGCACGCTTTTATTATTTTTGGGAACTTAAATCAACACTTTCGGACTAAAACTACAGTAATAAAGTACTAATAAGTGGTCAAAATCCACACTTATCACTATATTAATTGGCAACGTGAACAAGATTAATTTACCTTTTGTGTCCTTAAAATTTTCGCTTTGATCACAAGAATTGACACTCGCCCTTCAAAGTTATTGCAAAGAAATAAAATGGCCTTTTTCTTCCGCAATGTGTACCAATCTGATCCCTAAGTCCTCACCGACTTTGTTATAATCTGAAGGCTAGAGATAGAACTCTATCTAGGTATTAGGAATTGGGAGAGGGACAACTCATCACACGAGGTAGATTCTTACTTATATTGATATTATTTATTCATCCATTTGAAATATAAATCATAGAAATGATACTAGGAAATATCATTTGAAGAATCCTAGCAGAATTTACCTGGAAATAATTATATTAATTTATCTTTTATCCACATCTCTTAAGTTTTTTGTTAATTATACGTAAGTGATGGGGAACATGAATGGAATTGGAGAAGAGAAATAACAAAAATTAAAATCACAAAATCATTACAGTTAAAGCAAAGCCAGCTGAAGGGTAAGGCAGCCCAAGCAATGGCTTTGGGTCCCTAAATTTTGGGTCCCCACTTTCTATTGGTAGTAATTTCATGTATTTCTTTTTAATAAAAATTGAGTATCTTAAAATTAAAAAGTAAAAAATTTAATACAAAAAGGAAAAGAAAATTTTAATTATTTACTGACTTTGATCGTTGAGATTTGAATAGTTTATAGGGTATAAAGACATCGTTGATTTTTTATTTAGTGGTAAAATTTGAGATCGCTAGATGATAAGAATCTAAAATATTGCCTTAGCCTTGATAAAAACATAATTGTCTGATAGGGTAGTTTAGACTTATTTTTAAATTATATAACGTTAATGAAAATACTACAAGTAGAAGATAATACTCTTATCAGTATACTTATTAAGATAACAAGAATTAATTTTTTTTTTAAATACCTATATTCCTCATAAAATTGTGTTCCTATAACAATTTTGCATAGGATCAACGATGTTTTAGGAGAAGCTAATATTGGGATTGGAAGTTGGTGAATGAGAAATGGATGGAAAAAATATGAAGGGAATGCTCCCTTATGCTTTGGAAAGAGTAATTGTTCCTCATTGGTAGTGGAAAGAAAAGGAAATGTGCTTATATTAATGACGAGAGCAAACCGGTGTATAGAACTTAAGCTCGCTAGTTAAAGATAGTATAGTATTAAATCGTCTCCACAGGGATTGGTTTAAATAATGTTCTAATAAATTTTCGGCTTAACACTATCCAGGAAATAAACCTTTGATTTATGTTATTATCAACTAATAATAAAAACTAAAATTATCAATTGTGAGAAAATAATAGAAATTTAATGATTGAGTAGCAACGATTGGATATAAGGGTGAGAAGTAATTGTGACAAGATATGTGATCAACTATTATTCCGGGTAACTCCGTGCTAAGTTCACTCTTAACTTCTATTGACTCTTACGATTTCAACAGATGATTAGGCTATCTTACGGATTCAAATTCTTCTTCCGAATGAATGAGAGTTCCGTTAACCAACCTAATGACAGGTTCTAAGAATGTATGCGAATATAAAGTGAATGAAAAATCTTTCAAAGAACGTCTCTCGACTATTCTTCTAAATTGGGTCAATTGATAACTCTCTAAGCTCTTTTGATTACCTAAGAGAGGCGTAAAATCAACCCAAACAAGATAACACAATGCGAATTGCAGCAATACTTCTCATTCGATTACAGTAAAACCACAACTGGCTTTGCAATTTAATTAATACTCATTCAACAAATTCGTGCAATTAACAGAAAGTAAAGCCCCAAAACACTAGCCTATCACAATATCCATCAACAACCCTAAGGAAAATTACTCCATAGTGTAGAAGTTATTCATCACAAGAGTATTAGAAGAACAGGAAGCCACACAATTCCCAAAATCAAAACAAACTTCCGTATTGAATGAATTGGATGAAGTATTTTAAATCTCCATTGTTTCCTTGCCTTCTTCTCTCCCAAATTATCTCTAAAATCCGAGATATCCTGTTTTTAGACGAGCTAGACTTCATATAAGTCAAAAGGAGTCACCTTCGAAATTATAAAAATAGCCCTGGGTAAAGGTTCCAGAAGTGGACGTGCGCTGCCGCGCACCTGGAGGTGTGACCGCGCATATAGCCGAGCATCTCTAGCAGTGCTCTGTGTTACTTGCGTACTCAAGTGCGCGGTGGATGGGGTCTCATGCGCGATCACGCATATGGTTTAGCCTCCTGCTCAACTCTTTGTTTCTCCCATTAAGTGCATTATTCGTCCGTTGATCCCCGAACATGATCTCGACTTAATCCTTGGGCTATACTCAGACTTCAAAGTTCCCTAATAGCTCGACTTAGCTCCACAACCTCTTCATAACTCGGAATCGCTCCTACAAGGCACAAAACACACACTCAGTGCAAAAATATACCATTTAAAGCTCAAACACTAGTAAAGTGCAATGAATTAGAGTGCAATTAGTGACCAAAATACGCAATTATAGCCTACTATCAACATCACACACTTAAACCATTGCTCGTCCTCGAGCAATCAAACTACACTTCACATAAAATATGAGCTTTTTCAATAACTCTCATGACCCATCACACCAAGACTCTTTAAAACAGACTAAGTACAATATCTTAACATCTTAACCTCAAGTTCTAACTCAAAAGCACCACGCATTATTTATAACCGGCTCACTTACTATAACACAGAGGTTAAGCATTACCTTTCCTTCGTGAATCAAGTGCCCTCACACAACAATAGAGAGTAATTCCACACACAATAGACATTAAGAATAATTAGGAAATCTAGATAGAAAGGATTCACTCACTCTCAGAACTAACATCCATATGCCACAAAAGATGAACCATAGGCTTATCCGTAGTGTACTGCTCTACTTACTGAGTTTATTCAGTCAAGGATCAAATAGGACTTTAACTTATTGTAATGTAGGCTGCGGACAGGTAGGATACATTTAGATATCATAGTGACTACACCTCCTTAAGCTCTTTTAATACAAATACTTTTACAATTCAAAACCCCACACTTATGTCAAACCATAAATCCACCTTCACATCATTATACATCAACTCCCATTTCTTTAAGCACAAATACATTAAGAATTACCACTATCAAGGAATATTTTTCACAAATCATACAATTATTTCTTTTTTTCCTTTTTCAATTCAAGTGGCTCTTACTTTTTTTTTCAAAACATTGCACCTTTCTCCTATTTCATTAGTTCCACTCAAAAGCCAAACCAACACCCCCACTTTAATTTTTTACAAAGTTCATAAGACATTCAAGTGCTCACGAGAGGTAAAAGGTTCCAATAGATGGTCAATTCAAACAATTGGGTAGGGCTTGTAATGTGGTTACCAAAGAAACAAGATTACATGCTCAAAAGAGGTTAACTAAGATACATAACAATTAGGTGGGTAATAGCATATAACTGGCTTAACAAAGAAATGCATATATCACTTCCAATACTAAATAAAACTACCATTTTGCTTTGCAAACACATGGGGCAAGTTCTAGACATCAAATGCCATGTAATAAATAATACAAAACCTCACACACACATGGCATATAACTCACTCCGCATTGGACTATCAAGACACTCTAGCCAAAGCAGTTAAGCGGAGTTAAGATCATACAATTTAAGGTACTTATACAAGAGTCAAAACCTGAGCCTAAGCATCACAACTAAAGCACTCACTATTCTCAACGCATAATAGAGTCGAGAGATATTGTAAAGTTTATGATTGTCGAGGCGTGGAAACATGCAGATTTTGTTGCAAAGGCTACATCCTAAGTGCTTTGGAGGATGATTTGTACAATGTCTACAGTGCTATAAATACTTCAAAAGAATTGTGGGATGCACTTGAGAAGAAGTACAAGACTGAGGATGCGTGCTTGAAAAAGTTTATGGTGGCCAAGTTTCTAGACTATAAAATGATAGACGACAAAACTGTTGGAACCTAAGTTCAAGAGCTTCAACTTATTTTTCACAGCCTTATTGCTGAAGGTATGGCAGTGAATGAAGCATTTCAAGTGGCTGCAATGATTGAAAAGTTACGTCCTTCGTGGAGAGATTTCAAAAATTATCTAAAGCACAAGCGCAAAGAAATGAAGTTGGAAGATCTTGTTATTCGTCTCAAGTTTGAGGAAGATAACAAAATGACTAAGAAGAAATCGCGTGGAAATTTAACGATTATGGGAGCGAATATCGTTGAAGAGGTTGCTCCAAAAAGTATGAAGAAGTAGAGGTCTTCTGGACAGAGTAAGGAGCAAAACAAGAAAAGTTCAAGGGCAACTGCTATAATTGTGGAAAAGTTGGTCGCCTCTAACTGTCGTCTCCCGAAAAAGGACAAGAAAAAGGGACAAGCCAACATAGTGGAAAGAAATGATGACATTGATGATCTGTATGCAATGCTTTCGGAATGTTACTTAGGTGGAAATCCGAAGGAGTGTGGAGGATTGACTGTGGAGCCACTCGGCATGTTTGTGCTATCAAAGAAGCATTTGCGACTTACTCTACCGCTGGTCCCGAAGAAGAGCTTTCCATGGGAAATACTGCAACAACCAAGATTGAGGGTTTGGAAAGATATTTCTGAAGATGACTTCCGGTAAGGTGTTAACGCTCAACAACGTTCTTCATGTTCCTACTATTAGGAAAAATTTAGTTTCAACTTTTCTACTTGTTAAGAATGGATTCAAATGTGTATTTATATCTGACAAAGTTGTTGTAAGCAAGAATGATATGTATGTTGGAAAGGGCAACCTCACAGAGGACCTTTTCAAACTCAATGTAATAGTTGTTGACAGTATTAATAAAATTTCAACTTCTTCTTATTTATTAGAGTCAAATAATTTATGGCATGTTCATTTAGGACATGTCAATTACAAAACCTTGCGGAAGTTAATTAATTTAGAAGTATTTCCTAAATTCGAGTGTGATAAATCAAAATGTCAAATATGTGTTGAATCTAAATTTGTCAAACATCCTTATACGTCTGTTGAAAGGAATTCAAATCCTTTAGACTTAATTCATACTGGTATTTGTGATATGAAGTCAACAACATCTCGTGGTGGGAAAAAGTATGTTATAACTGTTATTGATGATTTTACTCGATATTGTTATTTTTATTGGCTTAATAGTAAGGATCAAGCAATTGAAGCATTTAAGCAATACAAGAATGAAGTGGAGAATTAATTGAATAAAAAGATTAAAATGATTAGAAGTGATAGGGAGAATACGAATCTCCTTTTGCAGAGATATGTTCGGAATATGGAATTATCCATCAAATTACTGCCCCCTACACATCTCAATCCAATAGAATTGCGAAAAGAAAAAACCTGACAGTAAAGGAAATGATGAATGCTTTATTAATACGTTTCGGCTTATCGTAGAGCTTGTGGAGGAAAGCTATCCTTACAGCTAATCGAATACTCAACATAGTACTCCCATAGCAAAACGCAATCTATTCCATATGAAAAACAGAAAGGAAGAAAATCCAACTTGAAATATTTCAAAGTGTAGGGGTGTTTAGCAAAGGTACACTTACCTTTACCTAAAAGAGTAAAAATCGGACAAAAAATTGTGGACTGTATTTTTATTGGATATGCTACAAACATTAAAGCATGTCAGTTTTTGATTCATAAATCTGATAATCCCGAATTTCATGTTAATAAGGCAATTAAATCAGATACTGTTGAACTTTTTGAAAATATTTATCCGTATAAAACTGAATGCGAGTCGTCAAGTGAAAGATGTAAATGACCACGGGAAGTACCAAAGGAAATATACTCTAAGTGAAGAGGATCCAAAGCGTAGCAAACGTCAAAGAACATCTACTTCCTTTGGACCAGATTTTGTGACATTCTTGCTTGAAAATGAGCCTCAAACTTTCAAAGCAGCTATGTCATCTTCTGATTCAGCATTTTGGAAAGAGACAGTCAATAGTGAGATTCAATCAATTTTGGATAACCATACATGGGAATTGGTTGATCTTCCTCCAGGAAAGAAGTCTTTAGGTCCGAAATGGATCTTTAAGAGGAAAATGAAAGCTGATGGCACTATTGACAAATATAAGGCAAGACTTATTGTCAAAGGTTATAGAAAAAAGGAAGGCCTTGATTACTTTGACATATACTCGCTAGTAACGAGGATAACATCTATTAGGGTGTTAGTGGCACTGGCGGCCGTGTATGGTCTTCAAATCCATCAAATGGATATTAAAACAGCTTTCTTAAATGGAGAGTCGGAGGACAAAATTTACATAGAACAATCTGAGGGATTTTTGGTTCCTGGTAACCAAAAAAAAGTGTGCAAACTAGTTAACTCGCTTTATGGACTCTTTAACAAGCACCCAAATAATGGCATTGCTAAATTTGACCAAACAATTTTGGCAAATGGTTTTAAAATCAATGAGTGTGACAAATATGTTTACATTAAAAATACTCCAAGTCATGAATTCATTGTTTGTTTATATGTTGATGACATGTTGATAATGAGCAAAGATATGGCAGATATAATTCAACTAAGCGCATGCTGGCTAGCAAATTCGACATGAAAGACTTAGGAGTTGCTGATGTGATCTTAGGAATCAAAATTCACAAGACTCCACAAGGTCTAGCATTATCACAGTCTCACTACATTGAAAAAGTACTTGACAAGTTCAAGTATTTGGATTTAGAGATTGCCAAGACTCTAATTGACGTGACTTATGCACTTCAACATAATGAAGGTGAATGTGACTCACAATTGGACCATGCAAGAGTATTAGGAAGTTTGATGTGTATCATGAATTGTACACGACCAGATATAGCATGTGCTATTAGCAAACTGAGTCGGTTTATAAGAAATCCCAATCAAATATATTGGATGGAAATGAAACGAGTTTTGGATATCTGAAACATGCTCAAGACTATGCTCTGCATTATAACAAATATCCCTCGTGGTTGAGGGATATAATGATGCAAATTGGATCACCGGATCATCTGAAGTTAAATCCACGAGTGAATATGTTTTCACAATTAGGTGCGGAGCAGTGTCTTGGAAATCATTCAAAGAAACGTGCATCGCCCGTTCTACGATGGAATCTGAATTCATAGCTTTAGAAAAGACCGGTGAAGAAGTTGGATGGCTCCAGAATTTCTTGGAAGATATTCCATTTTGGCCCCAACCTTTGGCACCTATATGTATATATTGTTATAGTCAAGCGACAATAGGTAGGGCAGGGAGCTTTATGTATAATAGAAAATCTCGTCACATACGACGGAGATACAATACCGTTAGACAACTACTCTCTACTGGTGTTATCACGATTGACTACGTGAAGTCAAGATATAACGTGTCGGATCCACCTACAAAAGGCCTATCTAGATAGGCAGTTGAAAGAACATCGAAGGGGATGGGGTTAAAGCCATAAGTCATCATGGCGATAGCTCTACCTAGTAGACTGGAGATCCCAAGAGCTAGGTTCAAAGAGATCAAACAAAGTTATGAATGACTATTCGACATTGTGAAATAACTCAATCCATTCTCGTGATGAAGACAATGTTCAGGAATCAGGGTAAAGCATTAAGGCTTTTTGATGAGTCAATAAAGCTTAAATTTTTTTTAATAATTTGCTAAGTCTAGCAGGAAATGATCAGATAGTGTGTCTATAGGACTACACGTTTAGAAATCACCTATGTGGGTTCAAAGTGTAAGTCGCTTCAAGGGGAATGAAAGTAATGGTCCATTCCCTAAGCACTCATGAAACAAGGCAGTGTTCATAGCTGAAACGAACACAGCCGTGAGAACCATAGATAGTTAAGGGTTTATTATGTGACTTATGTTGTCTAAGTATACAACAAATCTCGACGGTTCAACGATATCAAATCTACCGATTGACCGAGTATATCCAATGTAAGTTTACTATGGAAAGTTCAAAAGGAAACCTACTTATCCATATGCAATTAATCGTTGCTTTTAAATCACACACTCGTCCGTGCATTCCTTTGTCTTATAGTCATTCCGTATTCACGTGGGGGATTGTTGGGATTGGAAGTTGGTGAATGGAAAATGGAGGGAAGAAATGTGAAGGGAAAGTAAGTTGTTCTATTATGCTTTGGGAATAGCAATTGTTCCTCATTGGTAGTGGAAAGAAAAGGGAATGTGCTTATATTAAAAAAGCACTTCTTTTGGTGTTAAATGGGTTGGAAAGAAGGTAAACCTCACGTCGTCGTCGTCGTCGTCGTCGTCGCCGTCGTCACTCGCTCGCTCGGCTCGGCTTCAGCTTCGACTTCAGATTCAGATTCGGATCTGGATTTGGTCAAAGATTGATTGGTTAATCTTTTTGGACAATTTTTTTAATTATTTAATTAATTAATTTAATTAATTATCGAAAAGTTAACCTGGAATAACCCATGACCCTCGCGCGATGTGACTCGTTCTGTTTCTTTTCCCGAAATATTTTAAACATTCCTACATGTTCCAACAGCCATGGCTATTTCTGAAAGTTTGCAAATTTTCAGAAATAGTACCAAAAAATGGCTATAAATTCGCCTTGATCCTAGAAATTTTCCTAACAAAATTTTCTGAACTTCTTCTTCATCTGCACAAATAAATTCCATTGTGATTTACAGCTATTAAGTGGTTCGCAGTTCACCAGCGCTTTAGATACCGATACTCTGGTGAGTTAAATCGTTCTATCTGGGAGGATAATATTCCAACACCTCGGGTACTTGAGGGGAATAATTTTCTTATAGACACATTGTGCATTCAGTGGGCTCGATCTCATTCCGAAATTTATTTTTTCATATTTTGTTTTGATTATTTCGAGATTCTGCTTTACTTCTGATTTCTGTTTTTGTTTTCTGTTATAGAAAATTTACTGTTTCATAATATTATATTAAATACAGATTAATAACAGCTAAAGGATGGGATTAGCTATATAATCAGTTAAAAAAGACTTATTAGAATAACTTGTTATAAGAAAATTATTAATAACTTTGCATCTAAATAAGTTATAAAGATAGACTTTAAACAAAAATATACAAATTTATTTTGTTAACAAATTAGGGCCTTTCATCGAGATTTTGCTTTAGACCACCAACAATGTTGGGCCGCCCTTGACATAAACCAGGAGACTCTCACTGAACCAGTACACCATATATGATCAGCTTTGATTGGTCAATAGTCCTATCCCCTTGGCAATTAATTGAGGTTTTTCAATTCTTTTTTTTGGTGGTGTTATAGAAGAATGTTTCGAAACCATGAAAAATTTGATCTTGTTTAACACGATTTCTTTGTGCACGTAGGCATGAACCGAGTATGTACATATATAGGTCAAACAAGGGACATATATCATGTGTGTATTGGATAATTAGTCCTAAGGACTTTCATCTGGCTCCTTGCGATATTATGTTGTCACCATAATGTGTAAACGCCCTAAATGCAAAACCAAGAAAGAAAAAGGAATTACTATTACAAAAGAACACCGAAACAAGCCTAAGACACATAACATTATGACACAATGCATGCGATGGACCATCACATTGATAAGTTTAAATCACGCTGATGAATGTCGTACACTAGAATTAATTGGCCCAGACTAATTAAATTGCAAGTGCTTGGCTCTACCTCCGGAGTCCGGACCTTTGCTTTCCACAAATTTAATGGTATAGCATTACTTCGTTCAGACTTATTTTATACGCACTCATGTTACAATCTCTGTTATGGAAAACACTTGAGGTGTGTTTGAAAATGTCGCGATCTAAAATTTTTATTTTCGGGATTGTGATGGCGCTTAACATTCCACTCGCTAGGCTAGCCAGCGTTAGTGTAAATCATTTGTCATTTTAAATAATTTCAAGCAATTAAACCCATTTGAACTGATATAAAGCTAAAATGATGTGCGAAAAAAGAACCAAAAATGTCTAAGTACAATCCCGAATCTAAAGTCACAAGTGTACAAGCTACTAGAAGTTCTACAAATAGAGTCTTAAATAAATACAATTGTTTCGAATGAAATGAACAATAAATAAGGAAAGAGGAAGAGGACTTCAAGGTTTTTGCATGCCAGCAGATCTACCTCGAGTCTCCAAATATGCCGATCCGAGCTGATGCACCTCACGTACAGCTGGGATCAATACCAAAATCTGCACAAGAAGTGCAAAGTGTAGTATGAGTACAACCAACCCAATATACTCCATAAGTGTCAAACCTAACCTCGACGAGGTAGTGAGGAGGCTATGACAGGACACTCACGTAATTTAACCTGTCAAACATAGATATATGTACCAAACAACAATAAATAGAGATGTGGTATGGACAGATGGGAGGGGACATGCAAAAGGGGAACAAGATACGATAATTACAACAGGAATGACAACATAAGACAGTCAAATAAATCCTCAACCAATGAAAACATATAAACATAATGAATAAAAATGGCACAGCATCACCCGTCGTGCTTTTACTCTCAACCTCATCATGAAACAATAATAATGGCATGGCATCACCCTTCGTGTTTTTACTCTCAACCTCTCCATGAAACGATAAATATGGCACGGCTTCACCCTTCGTGCTTTAACTCTCTTCCCACTATGTATTAATCAATATATGAAGCAATAAACAACACGACATCACCCGTCATGCTTTAACACTCTCCCTTACCATGTACTAATAAATATAAAAATTTGGGAGATAGAATAAGCAAGAATAAACCTTACATCAATAACGATTCCAAAATGCCAAACCTCAACTTCCAAAAGCACTCAACCATCATAATTAGTCCATAAATACGGAAAGAACGATCAAGTAAGTAATCAACTAGGCTAAGCATGGATATCATAATTAAAGAAGGCAATAAATTACAAGGAAACAAGTCCCAACGGCATGTTTTAACCCAACAACAACGCATGAGTACTCGTCACCTCACATATACGTTGTACCCAAACATTTAAACACGTAGAAAATAGGCAAACAAGTCCTAATCCCTCAAGTCAAGGTTAGTCAAAACACTTACCTCACTCCGCAATCAACTCAGAGCTCTACCACGACCTTTCCTCTAGAATCCACCCCCAAACCAATCGTATCTAACCGTAACCGACTCGATAACGTCAAATAATGCTAAGTAAATTAGTTATAATACATAAAGTTAGGATTTTTACACTTTTCCCAAAAAGTCAAAAAAAAATCAACCCCGGGCCTGCTTGGTCAAAACCCGAGATTCGGACCAAAACTCATTTATCCATTCACCCCCGAGCCTGATTATGTAATTAGTTTTGAAATCCGACCTCATATTGATGTCTAAATCCTGAGTTTGCAGAAAGCTCCAATTCTTCCCAGATCCCTAATTTTGTACCATGGAAGAATAAAGATTAAGGCTAGAAATTAATAGGTGATGTTAGAAATGGAAGAAAATGAGTTAAAATATACTAACCTATGAATTGGTGTTGAAATTTCTCCTCCAAATCGCCTCTAGGCCGAGTTCTAATGGAAAGATTATGAAAAATGGGTGAAATTCCATCTTTTAGAAATTTAAATGACTGGGCATCAGGTGTTCATCGTGATCGCGAGACACTTGACGCGTTCGCGAAGGCATTGCCCAATTGACTTACGTGATCGCGAGTTACTCCACGCGTTCGCGTAGGCTTAGCCCGCCTAGCCTCCGTGTTCACGAGCCTAGGATCGTGTTCGCGTAGAGTAAACTCATCTTCCAGCTCCCCACCTCTCTAAAGCCTGCATTCACGTTAGTGCGGTCGCATTCGCGAAGGGCAGTACCCCCACTGCTCCGTGTTCGCATCCAAAACCTTGTGTTCGCATTGAGTAAAACCACCCCTGTCCCAACTAGCCTCCACTATCGCGGGACTTTCTTTGCAATCGCGAAGAAGGAAATAACAGAAACCAGCATAAGCTAAAAATCCAAATTTTTCTAAGTTCAGCCTATTCAAAACTCACCGGAGCCCTTGGGGCTCCAAACCAAACATGCACCTAAGTCCAAAAACGTCATACGAACTCGCTCGCACAATCAAACACCAAAATAACACCTAGAACTACGAATCAGACACCAAAACAAATTAAATTTTCAATAAAAATCAAGAATTTTCATTTAAATAACGTGACGTCCGAATCACGTTAATTCAACTCTGTTTTGCACAAATTTTGCAGTCAAGTTCTAAATACAGTAATGAACCTATACCAAGCTCCGGAACCAAAATCTGGACCCGATGCCAATAAAGTCGAACTTTGGTCAAATTTATAAATTCTTTAAACCAATAAACTTCAAATTTTCAAAAAATTGTGATAACTCAAGCTAGGGACCCACGAATTTGATTCCGGGCATACACCCAAGTCCGAAATCACGATACGGACCCACCCGGACCGTCAAAACATGGATCTAGGTCCGCTTGCTTAAAATGTTGACCGAACTCAATTCAAATAAATTTTAAGGCACGAATTCACATTTTAATCGATTGTTCATATAAAAGTCTTTCGAAAAAAGACATGACTGTACACGCAAATCAAGAAAGACTAAAAAGGAGCTATTTGAGGTTTCAAAACATAGAATTATGGGATAAAACCCTAGATGACCTATCGGGTCATCACAAAATTAATGTGTAATTACTGGATTATATAATTATTTGAATAATTTTGAACAAGAATGCACAAGGAATTCGGGTTCAACAATTTTCAACTAAGTGATATTGCGTGGAGAAAATTTGTACCATTCCTTCTCGTGCTGTCATGCATGCCGCAAGAATTTTGAACTAAGTGATCAGCCTCGATCTCCTTGTGAACAATGAATGTGTCTTTCTTTATCCGTAAAACGGTACATTTGAATTTATATGTGGTTTCTAGACAAGTGAACTAATTTGATCCTGAAATAATGCAATAATTGAAGAAATGTACAATACTTAGCCTTGAAATACGGGCGAAATGGCAGAGATGATAGTTCCGGGAACAAGGTTTCCGGACACAGCAAGGATGAGATAAAAAAGCAAGAAAGTCAGATTGTATTAAGCTTTGTATAGAATATAGTTGTCACGAACCAAGCCGGAGGGCCGCGACTGGCACCGGACCCTACTCAACGGGCACCGGCGTACCCTTCATCTAACTTTCCTTATTATCTATAAGGCTTGTCATATGCATATAATCTCGAACAATAATTATAATGAACTGAGACGTCATGCCATGATATGAACATACTCATATACATAATATGGCCAACAAGGCTGCAATGCAAAACCATAAAACAAAATACATACGTTTGCCGACAAGGCAATTCAACTGTACATATGTCAACCCATCACTTGTCTATGCATAAACTGACAATTGTCTATGAGCCTCTACAAAAACGTCCGTAATGCAACCTATGTCGGAACAGGGCCCCGACATGCCCAAAACAGAATGCATACCAAGACTGTGGCAAGTCCGAAGGATGGATCTCGCCAATATCTGCTGAACTGGGTAGCCTACTGTGGTGGGGGAGCTTTGTCTATCTGCCCGCTCGGACCTGCAGCACGAC
>MCJB01053006.1:1086-21168 GCA_002018475.1 Nicotiana obtusifolia
TTTGGAGGTGTTCCTCTTCGTGGGTAACGAAAATGGGTCTTGTAGAACAAGATGGGCATTGAGTTCTACTTAAAAAGTATCAAAAATCGAGTTAAAACACCCCTGTCAGGTCAAAAATGCGAGTCGCAAACCTGTCGCATAACAGGTTTGCGGTTCGCATTTTTGGATCCAGAAATCGCGAACCTCGCCCCAAGTTCTGCCTCAGTTTGCGATTTCCATGTCAATTTCGCGGTTCGCATAGCTGATTTGCGGTCAATTCGCGATCGTAAATTTGACTTTTCTGCAGATTTTTTCCTTGACACGAAAATAGGCATAACTTTCTCATACGATGTCCGAATTGGATGATTCTTTTTGCTATGACTCAGAAATTTTGATACGGATATAATGCTTCAATTAAAACTGAATTTGGAGTCCATTTGCATAATATTATACCACTTATTCTTGAAGAGACGACATCGACACATTCTTGAAATGCCAAAGTTAAACTCCATCAACCATCCAAAATCCATTCGAGGCCCTCGGGACTTCAACCAAACACGCCAACATGTCCCATAACATTATTCAAACTTGTTCCAACCTTCGGAACGTTCAAAACAACTTATCAACACCAATTCACGTTGGATTCAAGCCTAAGATTTTCAAAATCCTCTAAGTCGCTATTTTGATCTAAACCCAACCAAACCACGTCCGAATGACCTGAAATTTCGCACACAAGTCATAAATCACATATCGAAGCTACATCAACTTTCGGAATTCCATTCCGACCCTCGGATCAAAATCTCGCCGATCAACCGGAAATCGCCAAAATTCTAACTTCACCAATTCAAGCCTAATCCTACACGGAACTTCCAAAACTAATTCCGATCACTCTCCTAAGTCATAAATTCTCTCTCGAAACTAACCGAATCATCGGAATTCACATCCGAGCCTTCTAACTCGTAAGTCAACATCCAGTTGACTTTCACATTTTAAGCCTTCTTAAAAGGGACTAAGTGTCTCATTTCTTACCGATTTCACTCCGAATGCAACTTACTCAACTAAATTACCTAAACACTGATAACGAGGCATAATGATACAGATATTGGAAAAGACGGAGCAGTAACCCTTGAGACGATTTACCGGGTCGTCACAAAAACTTACGGATAAAGGATGTGTATTTTGAAGGACTTAATTAATTGGTTGTACTTTTGTTTATTATTCGTTTGAGCAATATTTATGATGTTCTTGCTACCTTGTTGTTTATATCACTAGTTGATTATTATTGCAATCGCTGCTATTTGTCTTTCTATTATTTTTGTATGCTATATTGTATAGGTTATTTGACTAGTGAGTATCTTGACTGTATCTCGTCACTACTCCACTGAGGTTTGTCTTTATACTTACTGGGTACCAACAATGATGTACTGATACTATACTTCTGCACATTTTTGTGCAGAGCCAGGTATTGGAGATATAAGTCGGGCAGAGTTAGAGTGTGATCGCAAGGATTCAAGGTAGAGTTGCTTGGTCGTCGCAGTCCCTTGGAGTCTTTCCATTTTATTGTATTGTCAACTCTTATTCGAACGGTATTGTATATTCAATCCTTGAAATCATTGCATGTATTCAATTAGAGTTCATGACTCAGTATTACCAGTGTTGGAAGGTTGTTATATTTGTTTCCTCTTTTGGTTTCGGCACTTGTATTAAATTATATGTTTAAAAAAAAGGCTCGAAATGTAGTTGTAATCGGCTTTCCTAGTCTTAGAGACTAAGTGTCATCACAACGCCTATGGTGGGATTTTGGGTCGTGACACGCTTTTGGTCGATTTTGGAACTACTGGTAGTACTTGATAGAAATTACCTCTCAAACCATTATTTCTTCACCAAAGGGTTCATTAATTTCCAATATATTTCTAGAACTCTAGGCAATTATTTCGATCATTTGACACTTAGCCATAAGTGTTTCATCCCATATTATTAATTTTGCTTTCCTTATAAATTTAACACCATTGTTCTGCTTTGATATATTTGTGATGGTTATTTAAGTTGTTTGAAGAGGTATATCAAATCTAAAGTGGGTGGCCTCATAATAAAAACGTTGTTGGTACACCACTTGCTATTATTGCTATCAGTGTCATGCCTCTTGATATGATATTTGCATGTAATGCATGACATAGAAATATTATTTCGATTCCGCCGGAGACATCTACAAAGAATAATCTCGTCATTCCAAAGTCGACTCTTTATAATATAGTCTTGAAAGCTTGTTCTTGTTTAGGATTTAGCTTTGATTGTGTTTCCTGAGACACTTGTGTAGCATTTTGATTCTTAATAATATACTAACCTTTTTACTTTGTTTTCTAACGCTCTTTTTATGGAATAAATTTATGTACCTAAGCTTTTTTTAAAAAACTTGAATAAGAATTTTACTCATGCGATGAATTTCAAAAATAATTGCCCGGAGTTCACAAGTGCTTCATCACAGGCAATTATAAGAGCCTAGGAGTATTCTCTTAATATTAGTTCATCTCTTGTTTTGAATATTTAATCTTAATTATAATTTTATCCACCATAAATTTTATTTTCAAAGAATAAAATATTTATATGACATTTCACTTTTAGATCTTTATGTTTATAGAATCATTAGTGAGACTCTTACCAACTATTTTTTCTTCTTTCTCACTTATTTATTAGTCTTAAATATTTTCTTAGTTGTTGTTTAATAATTGAGTATTTGTCAATATAACACGAAAAATTGATTAAAAAATATTATTTGAATAGGAAAATAGTTTAAATATAATATAAAAATATATTATCGTGGGGTATTTTTTTTTCTCAATTTCAACTCTTTATGCAGTCCATTTAATATTACTTTTTTTTGTTCTTCGTATTGGACATTAAGGAGTGGTAATGTATTGCCAATACTGATGATTCTTATGAAATTGATTTTATTAAATCTTGTTACATATTCTTAGTAAGAATTTAATGGATAAAATTTTATTAATTTGAAAATCTTAAATATTAAAAATTAGCATAGAAGGTATTGTAGTCCAAAAATAAGTTATTGCAGTTATATCCTTTCTCTATGAGTTCTTCCGTTTGATATTTTAAGGCTATTTAGATATATTAATACTGTATTTATGCTTTTATAATAATATAGGCTCTCATTTTTCTAAATAATTTGGACAATATAATATATTCTCAAATTAAATTAGTAATAGGACATTATAATATATTTTCAAATTAAATTAGTAATAGGAATTTTTAAGAAGCATATCCTAAAAGTAATAGAATTACACAACTAAAAATATTTACTTGTTTAATTTTATAGGAACTAGACAGCGCGAAAGTAATCGTATAATAAGATTTCTAAAGGTAATTATGTAGGATTCCTAACGTGTCATATTATGTCCTAAAACTAATATGATTATAAAGCTAATATCTAGAATTTCAGTTATGTCCTTTTATTATGAGTTATTATGCTTAATATTATAAGGTTATTTTTGTAAACACACATTATATTCATGCTTTTATAATAATATAGATATAGATATAAATTTGTAATTAATGTCTTGTGAGTTGTAACTATTGAAAATATTTTCTACTATTTGTACAAATAGGTATTATGTTTCATAATGCCCTGAATATTAATATGCGTCTTGCCATTTTCTTGAGCATGACGACAAGTTGGTTTCCAACTTAAGAAACGCAAAGCCCCTGCATTAAGATCAACTATTAGTGTATATATTTGTTTGCAATTTGAATGTGTGTGTTCGTTTTGGTTTTAAATTAAATGACAATTTAGTCATTCAATTGGAAAAGGAAAAAAATTGTAGACATTCAATTGTGCAGACCATTTTATAGTACGAATATGTATTATGTTTCTTGCCTTGGATTATAAAATTTGTACTTAAATTTTATTTGGAATGAACTATAGTTATGTTTTATAGTTTGAAATAAGGAGATGATTTATTTAAGGTGTAATATTAATTGATTTTGAAAATTCAAAATATTAGGACTTCTTATATAGTTCATATAAGGAGAGATTTAATAAGCAAAATTTTAGTTGATTTTAAAGTCCTAAATATTAGGAGAGTAATTAAATTATAAATTTTGTTTAATATAAAATTTATTTTTAAATGATAAAAAAAACGAACAATATTTTACTAAAAGATTTCGTGTTTTAATACAGTATAAATAGATGTTCCAAGATAGAACTAATTAATCTTTCTAAAGAGGAAGCGATTGGAATGAAATGAGTCCAAATGGAGATCTCAGCTAGATTGTGAGTGATGCATAGTTGTTGTGAACTGAAGTTGCAATTTCACCTTAGATTATTTAAAAGTAGGCTCATCGTCTCAATCCCAACAAAGACTCTTTGCATCCCGAAAGAAATAAGCGTGCGCCCCCCCACCCCTTTCTACTGGTTCTAATTTTCTGACCCCCACCCAACAAAGAAAGAAACATTTCACAACCAATCAATTCTAGTAAAAATGAGGTGAAAGGATTTTCCATTTAAATGTGGAAGGAATTCAACATTCTCGTTTTTCTTCTATAGACGGGTTGCAACATAATTCAGTGGAATAAAAACATGTCCATGCTCCCACCTGTTTCTTGCATTAGGTGACATGATACTAGTGCCGTTACCACAAATATGAATTCCTTTGAAGCGGTCTAGAGACCTATTTGTTTACCTTCAAAATAAGATAACAATTGAATTTATGTGTGATTTTAAGGATATGTGATCTAACTTGATACAAAAATGAGAATCAGATTAAAATTGAGATTAATGATAAAAGATAAATGTAAATCATACAAGTTAAGCGGTTTTGGCCTTGAAGGTTGATCGCCCTTGGGCAAAAAGATGTTGCAATCGGTGCCAGAACAGAGTGAGGAGATAATAATAACAAAAAAGAACAGTATATTGCTTTAGAATGCCAGTTGCAATCTGTTTTACAAATAATCAAACCCCCCTTTATATAATAGAGGAATCCTACTTTAGGTACAATTCTGTATAAGGTAAAAACTCTTATGATTTGCTAATTAATCAGTTTCATTGATACGTGCCAAGATTTCCGCCGTGATATCCGACCGGTCATGGATATTTCGGCCTTCTGTTATTTAGATTTGATAATGTTTTCTCGAGCTAATTTAAAATCGGGGTCAGTTCCGGGGTTACGGACTCGATAATCTTGAAGACGCATGTTCCAACCTCGTGTTTAGGTTTGATGGAATCTAGGGCCGATCTTCAATCCATTATGTTTCATACTTGGTCTGTTATGCAATAGGCGAGCTCGGTTTATACCATATACAGATAGTCCCCTTGTTTTTCGAAGAGTAAATGATGAGAAACGATATGAGCCTCAGATTCTCACAATACGAGCTTCCGATTCTCACTCTGATAAATGACGAAAAATTCATGACGTAAGTGATAAGAATAGTAGAAACGTCCCGTCGGTACAGTCTTCAAGGCATTAAATGTGTATCAATTAGCGATCTGCCGCTTCAGAATGCGAACCGCCGTTTAGAGAAAACTATAAATACCTTTTCATCCATTCATTAGAACTTTTATATTCAAATATTTCACTTGTGTTTTAAGAAAACTTCATCACTCTCATCTTCAAACCTCTTCTCTTCTGGTTTTCTAAAAGCCTTCATAAGCTTTCTGCTAATTACACATCCTTCTTATCAGCACTTTCTTTTCTCCCCCATTTAGAAGCAATGGCAAAGATTTCAAAATCTGTTCCTCAAAAAGAAACTCCCTCTTCCTCGAAATCGACCGAGAATGTTTTGCCTGTTGGTTTTGCCTGTTGTTACCGAGGAACCGACACCGGAACCCCTTCTAAAGATGTTCATCCCTATGGGGTGTCCAACCGGAGCCGATTTCAAGATTGAGAAAACCTCCTCGGTACCGGGCCGGTGCGAACCATTTTCGAGATACATATGTTCGGTCACCGACAGTATTCTCGATAAGGTCCAGGAGGACTGCAACTGGGTCAGTAAGCATGTAATGGTTCCTACGCCCGAGTAAGCAATCACCACCCACATGGAGGATTTTTTAAGTGTTTACACTTATCCCTTCATGTTGGGCCCTTTGGACCCGATCATCATGGCCTTTTGTAAAAGATATGAGGTGACCCTAGGCCAAATTCATCCCTCCTTCTGAAGGATAGTCATCCTCTTCCGCCTTTTTGTAAACAAGATCGAGGGGTGCCACTTCACCACCGATCACCTCATACGTCTATACAGTCCCCGACACCATCGAGAGGGGCTAATAAAACTTGCCCATCGGGCCAGTAAGGCCCCGATCTCGAGCATCGACGAGGGTCGACCGAGGCTGGTTGGGCCGATTTGTTCGAGTGAAGACCTTGGACTTAATCCTGACCGAGGACATGCCATTTCCTTAGAAATGGAACATGAAGCATAAGTATAACCTTGCCTTTAGGAATTTGTTTATAATTTCTCTTTTGCCCTTCTTCTTATCAATTTTTTGTGATGCAGTTGTTGCTCGGATGCCGGATGCAGTTCCTCGACTCAAGGAGTGGGTCGAGGGCATCGTGTTGCAAAAACCCTATTCCGAGCACGTGTGACGTGAGCTTTTGAAGGGCTGATGGGAGGCCCGTTTTCATGGTGAGATTTTTTCTTTAAGTTATATTCGACCTTATTTTCACGCCGTCAATTTCTAACTTGTTTTACTTCCCGTTTGTAGGTTTATCAAAAGATACTGAAATGAGGCTTCCATCCGCTGATGACGATATTTACATCGAGCACCTTGCTTCGAAGCAAGATAAAGAGAAGAAAAGGAAAAAGGCTCCGAGTTCTCGGGTCCTTCAGAAAAAGAGGCCAAAGAAAAGATTAGCGCGTAAGCCCAAGGGAAGTGCCAGCGGTCGAGCATCGTCCCCCGACTCACTCCATCGATTGAGGGATGAGTTCAAGGGGGTAGGAGAAGACTTCGATCTAGTCGCCAGTATGCCTTCACAGCTCGAAGGGCAAGGAGCCTCTGAACCAAGGGTAGGCGAAGTTGATTTTCATCATGTGGGGGAAGCCAAGGTGGAGGCAAGAGCTGAGGCTTACCGTAATGGGGGAAAGCGCCACAGGAAGCACTTGGTCCGATAGAGATTGTCGAATCACCCAGAGTCAATGTTTAACGAGGCCCAAGTAGCAAAAGAAACCCACGTCGAGGGAGCCCATAGATCAAAACACCCTTTTCGTGGTTTTTTCGATGGTGTGGATTCGACGGCCATGGAGGATGCTATTGGATTTGGCGATTTAGATATACCGAGGAAGAGCTCACCCTCTGAAACAAGCAAGCCTTCCTCGAGCCTGAAATTGGTCGATCGATTCCCTGCCCCGAGTGCATATCCTGATCGGAAACGCACCGTTGTCTTTTCCCTTCCTGAGGATGCACAGGTTCTTTCCGCCCCCGTAGGGTGGCCAACTATCTTCGGTGCTTTGTGACCGAAGAGGATCAGGCCAAAATGGACGAGGTGGAAGCGCCCTGCCTGTTCAACGAAGCTCAACAAGTATTGAATCAGGTAACTTTGGATGTCCCTTTATTATATACTTAGATTTTGTCGTAAGTAATCGTAACATTTTCTTTTGTGCTTGCAGGCCTCGTTACTTCATCACAAGGCTTTTCTGCGATATCGAGAAGAGTTCAAACTCCACGAGGCCGTGACTCGGGAGCTTACTAAGAAGACAGACACCTTTAAACTTCTCAGTGAGCAGCTAGAAGGGGAGGCTAAGAGCCTCCATTTTGAGCTGGAGGTTGCTCGGAAGGATCATGCTGACTTGGTCGAGCAGGTAAAAGTTTTTGAAGTAAGTGATGATGAATTTGATTCGGTGACTGATGGTCAAAATCCGCAGGTCCAGCAAAAACTCGATCGAATTGATCAGCTTCGAATTGAGATGGATGTAGTCAAAGCTGAGACCAATGAATGGAGAGGCAAGATGGATCTTCTGGCCTCGGAAAACGAGGCAGTTCGGGTACAGCTAACTTCAACTGGAACCCAGCTAAGAGCGGCAAAGGAAAGGGTCGAGATCCAGACCAAAAGAGTCGAGGAGCTTCAATCTCGGCTAGGTTCGGTCGTCTCAAATCAAGATAATCTGGCCAAGGAGCTTAAAACGGCCAAGTCGGAAGTCGCCGTGATCAAAGCCAAAGCTGATGAAATGGTGGCCCAGTACAAGGCTGATGCCGAAGCCGCTCAAGACTAATAAAAAAATATAGTCGAGAATAGAAAGTGGCAATCCCGTAGGGAGGCCCTCGAGGAAGTCCACGCTCGAGGTTTTGACTTATCTGTGGAGATTAAAGATGCCAAGGTGTTTGAAGTTGAGGCCAGGAAATTGGCCTATCCTGAAGAGGATGATTCCGAAGGTTTAGTTGGGTCCGAGGAATGAGAAGACCCTGAAAATCCCGATGATGAGGCAGGCTCCGGTCAGGATTAGGTCACTTCTGTTCGATTTTATTCCTTTCTGTACTTAATATTGTGTGTCAAGGCTGCTCGGCCTTTGTAAAAATTTGTATCGAGGTTATTCAACTCTTGTAAAAAGAATTTTTGATATATATATGAGGCTTTTTTCCCTTTCACAGCTTTCGAATTTTCCCTTTGCCTTTTTGTTTATATTCACAAAGATCGAAATGCCTTAGCATGAAATAGTTAGGTTGTGTTCGAAGGTTCGAACAAACCTTGCCTTTAACATTATTTCGTTTTGAGGCATCGTGCGGATTCGGTGTTACCGAAAACTTTTCCCCAAAGTATTTTACGTTTATAGTTTGCTGAGGGTAGCCTTTAGAACCAGTTAAGAAATTTCAAGGTCTTGTTGTTTTTGTTATGGGCTTCGGATGTCTCCGAGCCATGTTTATGTGGTCGTAGCCTTTATAGTTCGGGTATTTCCTATGTTAATATCATTATCCCGAATTATCCGGGTTTGCCTAAGATGGCAGTCCCCAAGTGGGGGTGGCCTTAGCCTATAAAGTTCAGGGGTTTGCCTAATAGGTCTTATACACCCGAGGTCTAATAGCTTGGACCGTCCAAGTTTGTTTTTCGGACGGCAGTCCCCGAGTGAGAGAGTGATTATTCGAACTCGGGTTAAGGAGACCCTTGGGCTCGTTTCCTTTAGGGGATCGGAGCAGGGAATTCCTTGGCAAAATGTAAAGGAAAAAGTCTTAAAAGACAAGATGTTTGCAAGGAAGAGACTTTTCTTTACTCTTGTGCATAATAGTAATGTATGTGTACATGATTTGTGTCAGGGTTCGAGCAGTTTGTGTGAGCATGGTTCATTTGACTGTTTGGCCCTTACATTGAATCCTATCGATCGAGACCCTTCATTCCTGAAGTCTCTTTCCATGCTAAAGTCGATATCTGAGGATAACGCCCCCAGTGTTCGGGGTTGATCGAAGAGAGGCCTCGTATGTTGTTGTGATCATCGTCACCAGTTCGTTACCGGCCTTCGATTCTAAGTTAGCACAATTTATTTATTGCCTCGTTAAATACCTTGTCATAAACCCCATTTGGGACAAAACCGGAAGGAAAAAAGAGTGTAACGCATGCTTTTAGACCTAACATCTCGTATCGTCCCTTGTTGGCTACCTACAAGCGTTAGTTTAAAATGTAAATAAAATAAAGAACAGGGCCGTACCTTAGCAGTAATATAGCTTAAAGTGAGTTATATTCCAATTGTTCGGTAGTTGTTCACGATTCGTCGTTCCAAGCTTGTAGGATCGTTTTTCAGTGATTTCGACGATATGATACGGTCCTTCCAGTTCAGTCCCAACTTTCCCTCGTTCGAGTTTCGGGTGTTCAGTGTGACCTTTCTTAGCACTAAGTCCCCGACGTTGAATATCGAAGTTTAGCCCTTCTGTTGTAATATCTCTTGATCCGTTGTTTTTGGGCAGCCAACCGAACAAGGGTGGCTTCGCGCCTTTCATCCAACAGTTCCAAGATCGTATTCATTGCCTCGTCATTTGAATCCTTCGTTGCATATCGGAATCTGGTACTTGGCTCTCCGACTTCGACCAGTATTAGAGCTTCGGCGTCGTAATCAATGAGAACGGGGTGACCCCGGTACTGGACTTTGAGGTCGTACGGTATGCCCATAAGACTTTGGGTAGGATTTCCTCCCACCTTCCTTTGGCGTCGGTTAACCTCTTTTTGAGGTTTTGGAGTACGTTTTTGTTGTCGATTCGGCTTGTCCTTTCCCACTAGGGTGATAAGGTGCTGACAGGATCCGTTTGATCTTATGATCCTTGAGAAACTTGGTCACTTTGTTGCCGATAAATTGTTTCCCGTTGTCACATATGGTCCCAAATGAAGTTGATGACCTCCTTTTCCCTGACCTTCTCATATGCCTGGGCTTCCACCCACTTATAAAAATAATCAGTCATAAACAATATAAATTGAGCCTTACCTAGTGCCCAGGGGAGGGGGCCAACGATGTCCATTCCCTACTTTATGAACGGCCATGGTGATAAAACCGAGTGGAGCAGCTCCCCAAATTGATGGATTATCGAAGCGTTTCTTTGGAATTCATCACATTTTCGAACGAACTCCTTTGCATGTTTTTCCATATCGATCCAATAATAACCGGCTCTGATTATTTTTTGAATTAGTGATTCAGCGCCCAAATGATTTCCACAGGTAGCTTCGTAGATTTCCCTCAAAACATACTTAGTATCGCCCGGCCCTAGACCTATTGCAAGTGTCCATCAAATGTTCTTTTGAACAAGGTTCTGCCTTCTGAGATATTCTTCGTACTTATTCCTCTAATCCGAAGTTAGGATCGTCGAGTCCATCTCAGCGTGGCTTTATTCCACCACTGATCTCATAAGTTGTACAACTTCTCCCCATTTGAATTCGTCGTCTTCGACCGATGACCCCAAGTTAGCGAGGGCATCCGCCTCGCTGTTTTGATCCCAAGGTACATGTTGCAAAGTCCATTCTTTGAACCGATGTAATATCACCTGTACTTTGTCCAAGTATCTTTGCATTAATTCCTCTCTCACCTTGAATGTTCCATTGACTTGGTTTACCACATGGAGGGAGTCGCACTTGGCTTCGATCACTTCCGGCCCCAAATTCTTGGCTAGTTCAAGGCCTGCAATTGTGGCTCATATTCAGCCTCGTTGTTTGTCAATTTCACAGTCTTAATAGATTGTCTAATTATATTACTTGTTGGTGACTTTAAGATGCTAAGTCCGAACCTTTTTGCATTTGAGGCACCGTCCGTGAAGAGGGTCCAGATTCTCGAGGAAGTTCCTGAGTTAATCAATGACTCTCTTTCGACCTCGGGTATTAGGGACTGTGTAAAGTCGGCCACAAAGTCTGCCAAAATTTGAGACTTGATCGTGGTCCGAGGTCAATACTCAATATCGTACCCACTTATTTTTATGGACCATTTGGCCAATCGGCCCGAGATCGGGCTTATGCATAACGTTCCTCAATGGGTAAGTAGTTACGACACGTATGGGATGACATTGGAAGTACGGTGTTAGCTTCCTAGAGGCGCTTAACAAAGCAAGTGCTAGTTTTTCCAGGTGAAGGTACCTACTTTCGGCCTCACCTAAGGTTCTACTAACATAGTAATTGAAAATTGCGTACTTTGCTCTTCCTGAACTAGGACTCCACTTGCCGCTATCTTCGAGACCGCCAAGTACAAGTATAGTTGTTCGTCCGCCTTCGATGTGTGAAGCAAGGGGGAGGGTCTCGATAAATAACTTTTGAGTTCCTCCAAAACTTTCTGGCATTCCGGGGTCAAAAAAAGGTCGTTCTTCTTCTTCAACAGAGCGAAAAATCGGTGGCTTTTGTCGGATGACCTCGAAATAAATTGCCCCAGGGCGGCTATTCGCCCGGTTAACCTTTGCACGACTTTTATGTTGTCCACGACCGTGATATTTTCAATGGCTTTGATCTTATCAGGATTGATCTCAATTCCCCGATTGGATACCATAAATCCGAGGAACTTACCCGACCCTACACCAAACACACACTCTTCTGGGTTCAGCTTCATGTGTACTGCTTCAGTATACTGAATGTTTCCTGCAAATATCTTAAATGGTCCTCTGCTCGTAGGGACTTAACTAACATGTCATCAATCTAAACCTCCATTAGTTTTCCTATTTGTTTCTCAAACATCCGATTTACTAAGCGCTGGTACATGGCACCAGCATTTGTTAATCCAAACGACATTACGTTATAACAGTATGTGCCATACTTAGTGATGAAAGGAAGTTTTTTCCTGATCACGCGGGTCCATTCGTATTTGGTTGTACCAGAATAGGCGTCGAGAAAATTGAGAGTCTCGTGGCCGGCCGTAGCATCGATCATATGGTCGATGTTGGGCAAAGGAAAAGAGTATTTAGGGCATGCTTTATTCAAATCTTTATAGTCTACACACATTCTTAATTTATTCCCTTTTTTAGGGACTACCACTACGTTTGCTAACCAATATGGGTATTTGACCTCCCGAATAGACCCTATTTTAAGAAGTTTAGATACCACATCCTTGATGAAAGCATGCTTGATCTCGGACTGGGGTCTCCTCTTTTGTTTAATCGGATGGAACTTTGGGTCCAGGCTCAGCTTGTGAGTGGTTATCTCCAATGGGATACTTATCATATCGAGGTGGGACCAAGCGAAATAGTCTTCGTTAATTATAAGAAATTGAATGAGTTTTACCCTGAGCTCGGAGCTTAGCCCCGTGCCCAAGTATACCTTTCGATTGGCCAAATTTTCTCACAATATGACTTGTTTTAGTTCCTCGACCATCGATTTAGTGGCGTCGAAATCATCGGGGGCTATAAAAGATCTGGGAATCCCATAATCATCAT
This sequence comes from Nicotiana obtusifolia, assembly GCA_002018475.1. Classification (NCBI taxonomy): domain Eukaryota; kingdom Viridiplantae; phylum Streptophyta; class Magnoliopsida; order Solanales; family Solanaceae; genus Nicotiana; species Nicotiana obtusifolia. Next base: position 13,892 of record MCJB01053006.1, read on the forward strand.
CCTCGACTTCCGCTTGTTTGTTCGAATCTGCCGAAGATGGTATCAGTGATTGCTATTTTGCCCCATTTTTGACCACCTGGTTTGGGCCCTTCAATTTTGAAACTATAGATATCGGTGTCACCTCTTCAATCGCGAACATTTCTTTTGTAGCCGGTTGTTCCCCGTAGATCGATCTAACTCCGTTAGGTGTTGGAAATTTCAATGCCTGGTGCAGCGTCAAAAGTACCGCCCTCATGTTGTGGATCCATGGCCTTCCGAACAAAGCGTTGTACCTCATATCTCCTTCGATTACATAAACTTAGCTTCATGTATGGTCCCGGCGGTGTTTACCAATAATATTATCTCACCCTTTGTGGTTTCACATGCCATGTTGAATCCATTTAGAACTCTGACTGCAGGCACGATTTGGTCTTGCAGACCGAGCTGCTGCATTAACACACGTTTAACTCGAATTTTATGTGCGAGTAAAGATATTACCAGTGCATCATTGTGGGGCTGTACAATCCCTTCCGCGTCCTCGTCGTTGAAAGATAAAGTTCCTTCCGGTATGTAGTCTTGAGTTCGTTTCTCCCTAGTGATGGATACTTTGGTGCGTTTAAAAATTGGCCCCTGAGGGAAATCGACCTCATTGATGATCATGTTAATGACGTGTTGAGGTCCCTCTTGTTCTGTCTGTTTGTTAGAATCCCTGTTCCTGAAATGATTCTTGGCTTGGTCGCTCAATAATTCTCGAAGATGCCCGTTATTGAATAGTAGGGCTACTTCCTCTCTCAGTTTGTCGACAATCTTCCGTTCTGTGACCGTGAGTGCCATGATATTTGCACATCTGGTTAGGATCCCTTTGGGTTGGATCAGATTGTACAGGTCGAGGCCATTTAGTATCTTTGATGCGCCTGATAGCTGATACAATGGCGGTAGCATCGACATTAAAGTTGTATTCCGATAGTCTCGTTGCTTCTTTAGGCAGAGTCCCCAATTGCTCTGGCCTCGGTCATTTCTCCTTTCATTTCTCATGGAGTTCCGCCCGGACCCACTACTTCTTCGGTCTCCATTATATGGCTGATATCGATCCCAGTTTGGCCTCGGTTCGCGATCGATATCTCTTTTAACTCTGTCGAGGGTTCTAATGAGATAGACAGACCCCGAAGGGGCCCCGAGCTGATCATCTTCAATTCTGATTTCGATTGGTACCGATTATGTACGTCGGCCCATGTAACAGCGGGGTATTCTATTATGTCTATTGTGAGGCCACCGAGCTCTGAATATTAAGTCCCTGAGTGAAAGCTTGAACAGCCCAATCATCAGCGACTAGCGGCAGATCCATTCGTTCCATTTGAAACCGGGACACAAACTCTTTGAGCATCTCGTTATCCTTTTATTTGACTTTGAAAAGGTCCGATTTCCTACTCTCGACCTTGATGGCACCTCCGTATGCCTTTACGAAAGAATCTGCAAGTATAGAAAATGAGTCAATAGAATTAGGAGGTAAATTGTACCATATCATAGCTCCCTTCGACAGGATTTCCCGGAATTTTTTCAACAGAATCGACTCGATCTCATCGTCTTCCAGGTCGTTCCCTTTGATAGCACATGTATACGAGGTTACATGCTTGTTTGGGTCGATCGTTCTATTATACTTGGGTATTTCGGGCATACGGAATTTCTTGAGGATCGGCTTCGGAGCCGCGCTTGGTGGAAAAGGTTTCGCACGAGCTTCCTGGAATCCAGGCCCTTCAATACCGGAGGTGCCCCTGGGATTTGGTCTACCCTGGAGTTGTAGGTTTCCACCTTTTTATCGTTAGATTCAATCTTCTTCTCCCCTGATTCTATCTGTTTTGTCAGCTCCTCGAGCATCTTTATAATCTTGGGGTTAGCCCTCGATTCATGTTCATTTGACCTTTCGACGACCGGCTTGTCCCTGCGGGTGACTTCCCGGGGAGGATCGGGCTCAACCCTACACGGTGCACTGCTTCGGTTCTGTAACTGAACTATCGCCACTTGTTGAGCCTGCAACATTTTGAAGATCACTCGTAGGCAGATCCCGTATCCTTCAATGTTTTATGTGTTTCGAGTTGCCGATCAGGCTCCTCCATGAACGCTACTTTCGGGGTCGGTAGGTAAGTTTGCATCGATAGCACATGCGAATTAGCGTCAATCGAATCTACGATCGGAATTCCAGCGGGATCAGCAGGCGGTATCTGGGCGCTATGTTGTTATTTTCACCTTGGTGACCGGACTCATTGTCAACATGCAGAGGTGCCAGTTGAGAGTTTGACATTTTTGTATTATAGCCTGAAATCACAGACACTTCAACGAGCAAGTGTATAGCAGTGTGTGTTATGGAGATTTGTATCAAATAACCACTATTATCCTTAGCACCACGGTGGGCGCCAAACTGTTTACCCTCAAAATCGGATAACAATTGAATTTATGCGCGATTTTAAGGATACGTGATCTAACTTGATACATAAATGAGAAATCAAATTAAAATTGAAATTAATGATAAAAAATAAATGCAAACCACACAAGTTAAGCGGTTTTGGCCTTGAAGGTTGATCGCCCTTGGGCCAAAAAATGTTACAATCGGTGCCGAAACAAAGTGAGGAGATAATAATAACTAAAAAGAACAGTATATTGCTTTAGAAATGCTAGTTACAATCTGTTTTACAAATAATCAAACCCCCTTTTATAAAGTAGAGGAATCCTACTTTAGGTACAATTCTGTATAAGGTAAAAATATCATGATTTGCTAATTAATCGGTTTCATTGATACGTGCCGAGATTCCCGCCGTGATGTCCGACCGGTCACGGATATTTCGGCTTTTTGTTATTTTGATTTGATAATGTTTTCTCGAGCTAATTTTGAATCAGGGTCAGTTCCAGGGTTACAGACTCGATAATCTTGAAGACGCATGTTCCAACCTCGTGCTTAGCTTCGACGGAATCCAGGGCCGATCTTCAATCCATTATGTTTCATCCCCGGTCTGTTATGCAATAGGCGAGCTCGGTTTCTACCGTGTACACTATTCTACTAGGTGCTCCTAAGTAAACACTTCCAAATTTTACTCTTTTTTCCCCCACTTCCCTTCTTAATTCATAATTAAATTTAATATAGAAGATTAATGAATTTTGGAGTGTCACTGAACCTACATTTGTGTTAAGTCTTTTTAATTTCTAATTTTATATTTTTTTTTTGTCATTGGAAAAAAGGGTGCTTGATCGAGAGCGAGAAAAAACATCTTTAGGGATTAAAACCTTACACCTAAGTGATATTTTGTTAAGTTGCAATTACCAGACTGCAATTTCTCCCGTGTTTAAGTTCAAACGTTAAACATCCGATACTTGGACGCAGATTTTAGTGGATATTTTGCGCAAGTTGAAGGTCATCCACTTCGATTGACTCGTGTTTCCAATTACTTTAAGATTTGTGTATCGAAATTCCTCCAATCTGCTTTATCTGTTTTGGCCCATGAGGGAGAAGGTGGCGCTTCCATTTTACAAACATTTCAAGGACAAACACTTTTATTACACTAATAACTTGAAGTAGTTAAGAATGTTCGTGAGCTAAAAAGCAAAAGAGAAGATAAAAAGTAAGGTGGCTAATTTCAAAGATTATTCAAATATGGCTTACCTACAATATGCACTAAGATAACTTCAGTCTTCAGGAAAATTAACAAAAGTCAAGAACGTCTAATGAACTTGGTGACCTTTCACAATTCCGATAGGCTATCATTATCATACAAAACCTAACTTTTCCAAGTTTCCATTTTCATTTTATATCGTTGTTATTTTTCTTTCATTGTTGTGTCATTGGAATGTGGAAAAGAATTATACTAGTAAAATAACTTATTGTCTTGGAAAATTGGAAAAAATAGTTTATTGCTCTTTAGTTGCATCCTCATCAAGTAATTCCGGCCACTAATTGGACAATGCATATTGAAGTGTGCCAAGCATTTGTCATGTCCTAACTGCATATGTCACTATCTTGCTCTAAGGGGGAAAAAATACTTTTGTTGTTTCTCTAAAATGCATTTTACTTTAAAAATGTGATGACCTAGTTGAACTTTCTATCAATTCTCCTATCATATGTTTACGGATGATTAGAAAGTTGAATGTTAATTCCAGTCTGTCGCCATAAATAAAATGCGGCTTCATTATCCTGCAATTCTCCAAAGGAAAGACGTAATTTTAATGTCAAAAATAAAAAATAATAATTTAAATGTGATCATGGGCTCCTTAACTAATTATTTCCCAGAGAACACTGAAATCACTCCATTTTCGCAATGATGGTTTGCCAATTAATGATAAATTGATCTTTGCTAGGATCCTTATCGAATGACTAGTACTCCTATTATCTAGTGCCACAACTTCACTTAATAGGCCCTATTGGACTATGTAACATATGTTATATATCTGGTCGGTTATGGTCAGACATTTTATCACAGGATTCTAATAGGCAGGAGTGGTAAGAAGGCATGGATTTGCACTAGTACACAGTCTCTATTGCAAAAATGTATAATACAGAGCAGAGGTTTGACCTATAGTCACGAGAAGGCATTAAATTATATACAGTGTTACGTGTAATGAACTTTTATACGATCGATATAATTTAATTTGTTAGAGCAGATTACGTATTAAATTACTAATCATTATTATTGAAAAGAATTATTTGTGATTAATACTTTTTACGTTATTTAATCGTGTAAATATTTTTAGCTACTTGCATGGAATGGTGTCGAAGCTCAGCAGGGGCCCGTCGTCCTTTTTTTTCTTTTCTTTGTTTGGTAGAACTGTTTGTAGTATACTCATGACAAACGCATTATATGCTCTGAATAAAAAAGTGGTATGTCTTTTAATTTGTTTTTTTTTCCCTCCTCTTTTAATGTCTTGTAGTGCAAAATGACATTCACTTTTGTCATTATCGTTATCTTTACTCTCTTTCCTTTTCCGGGTCGATGGTTGAGTGATTTCGAAATCTTTGAGGCTATAACCTTTAGAGGATACAAATTCGAAAAATGTGACTTCAGTTATCTATGCTATCCTGCTGAATTCAATTGGCTTTGTGATCATTTTCAGGAACCACGAGAGAAGTTTAGGGCTTTTTCTTAAAATAATATATTGCCAAGAAACAACAAAACAAAACCTGCATCTAATTGCTATACAGACTGCACCGTAATCATATTTAAACACACGTCGATCCAACAAAGAGTCGTGCGATTTTATTATGGCTAGTTTTAGGTACACGCGCTACGTGTGTCCTATCTTAATGAGTAACTTTTTTCTAAAAATAATCACATACTTATCATATTAAAGTCTGTTTTTGAGTCATAAAATAAAAGGAGATGATGATAAATATTGATTATATATATCACTAACTCAATAAAAGAAGAAACTGTAAAATAGAACTCCTCAATCATTAATTACTATCCTATTGTGGTTGTATGAGGATTTCTGTAAGAATATTTTATGAAAATTATTGTTATTTGCGACCTTCTAAAAAAAAAAATAACATAAAAATGCTTTTATCATATTTTTTAAAAATTTATGAAGTAACATAAATTGAAAAAATGACAATTTTAAGTCTTCTAGAAATTTTGGAATAACGTGGTTGGCCCACGATTCCCGAAAAAATGATAAGTGGCAACATAAAGCCTAAAACGACTAATATTGAATTAATATTTTTCAAAAAAAAAACTTAATTTATATAATTAATATTATGAATTATCATTCGTTAGAATATATTTTGTCTTCAACTGTTCCATTCTTATTGCTTTATGTTTTCTCTTAGCTAATTTAAAGTTACTATACTATAAATGATTCTACTTTATTTTTATATCCTAAGAATTTTGTCTACGTAAAAAATAATTTATTGTACGATGATTAGTTTTAAAAAGAATTGCATTGGATCGTTTGCTATAGTTAATTTTAAAACGTAATTATTTTTTTCTCAATTCTAACGGAAATAAAGTATTTTTCTGCAAATTCGTATTATTAGTTCATTCTGAGTTTCAACGATGCACTAAAAATTCTATTTTTAAAGAGTAAACTTTATCTGATATTTCACTTTGGATCTTTGTATTTGAGGAATCATTAGTGCTATTGACTATTGCTAATCACCTCTATCTCTTATAAGTTTTGCTAGTTTTTTGCTCTAATTATTGAGTATCATTTTTTAATATTTTTAAAATGACAAATAAATAATATTATTTGAGTAGGAAAGTAGTTCAACTATAATTGTATAGAAATCAGAAGTTACCATTAAAAATTTATCATTAATTGATACTGTGAGTTTAACTATTTATCTTTTTATATTGCACTTATTTAGACTTCAAATAGTAATTAATTTATGATATAAAGAAAATAACACATTCACAATTCCATCCACGATATCTAATTTCAAGAGTATTTTGACAAGTAATACGTTCAACATACATTAAGTTCGTTATCAAGTTAATTATGTTTTTTCTAATTTTAAAATACTAAACACTAAAATATATAAAATATATATTAGGAAAGTATCTTTATTATTCCATATCTTCCATTGATTTGATTTAGTTCCTATACTAATCCCTATTGGTCTTTGATTTGTATTCTAGCACTATAAATAGGGATCATGTAAACCATTGAGAATCAATAAAGAAGATCATATTCCTTCATGGTAATCAGAGCCTTTTTACTCTAAATTTTTATTTTTCGCCCATCCCCTCATCATGGGTGATGAACCGGCAACTACTAACAACAACAACTCTATTGCCGACAAACAACCTCTACACCCGGCCTATACGGTCACCAACATCAACACATCACCAGATTTCGGCCCAACAGGAAATAATGCTCTCAACCCAAGTGATATCGGCACAGCTCTCACAAATTTGAATCTCAATTACACTGACCCACAGTGGTACATGGACACCGGTGCATCCTCACACATCACATCGGATTCAGGTAAATTAATCACTCCATGTTTATTACCTATAAATCCTATTTTTGTCGGTAATGGTGAACGTTTACCTATTAGTGGTTCCGGTAATGACTTTTACAAACTTCCCAACAAAACCTACCAATTAAATCAAATTATCCACTCCCCACATGCCATTAAAGATCTATTATCAGTTCGTAAATTTACAACTGATAATCAAGTTTCCATTGAATTTGACCCTTTTGGGTTTTCTTTAAAGGACCTCAAGGATGGGCACCTCCTTTCCCGACACAATAGCAATGGGGATCTTTATCCACTCACTCCGCCCGCATTCTCTCTCATGTCATCAACATCCACA